>JAQZBX010024994.1:0-29818 GCA_029593785.1 Cabassous unicinctus | reverse complement strand
TTGTTTTCCATTGTCTATTTCATTTATATCTTCTAAAATCTTTATTAGTTCTTTCCTTCTATGAACTTTAGGTTTAGTTTGCTCTTTTTTCCCCCAAGTTCCTCCAGATGTGGTTAGGTTATTGATTTGAAATTTCTCTTCTTTTGTAATGTAGGCATTCATCATTTTAAATAACCCTCTGCTGCATTCCATAAATTTTTTGGGTTATGTTTTTGTTTTTAATTCATCTCAATATATCTCTTAATTTCCCTTGTGATTTCTTCTTTGACCCATTGGATTTTTAAGAGTGTGTTTTTTAACTTCCACAAATTTGTGAATTTTCATGCTTCCCTTCTGGATTCCTAGCTATATTGCTTTACGGTCAGAAAAGATGTTTTGTATGTCAATATTTTTAAATTTCTTGAGATATTTTGCTGCCTAACATGTGGTCTAGCCTTGAGAATGATCCACATGCCCTCAAGAAGAATGTGTATTCTGATGTTGTTAGTTGGAGTGTTCTATATATAGCTCTTCATTCTAGTTCATTTATAATATTGTTCCAATTTTCTGTATCCTTGTTGATGTTACATTTACACATTCTCTCCAGTATCGAAAGTGACATACTAAAGTCTTCAATAATTATCGTAGACCTATCTCTTTCTCTCTTCAATTTATTTGTGTTTGCATAATGTATGTTGGGACTCTGTAATTTGGTGCTTTTATATTTGTAATTGTTTCATATTTTTGGTAGTTTGACCCTTTTATTAAAATATACTGTGCTTCATTGTCTCATTAGAGTTTCTCAAATAAAATCTACTTTGTCTGATATTAATATATCCATAACAGTCCTCTCTTGGTTACTATTTGCATGGAATAGAATTTTTCATACTTTCACTTTCATCCTGTGTGTCTATTTGTGTAGATATGAAGATTCTTGGAAATATCTTTGGATTGTAATTCTGTATATGTTCAGTCAATCTGTATCTTTTATTTGGACAGTTCTTCATTAACTTCAAGATAATTTCTCAGAAGGAAGGACTTATTTTGCCATTTGGTCTTGTTTCTTGTATGTGTTTGTGATAGTTTGAATTTTTTTAATCCCAGAAAAAGATTATGTTCTTAAACTAATCCATTCCTGGGGGTGTGGAGCCCTTTGATTGCACTGAATTCAGTTCAGGGGACTTTAATTAGGTTACTTGATGAGATTGATTTAGAACTTTTGATTGGACTATGTCAGTGAGGAATGAGCCAGCTTGTCTTCTGTCCTCTTGCTGGGTCTGAAATAAATGAAGACACAGAGAGAGATGCACACAGAAAAAGAGAGATCTTCTATTTTGATCTTGCCATGTGAGAGAGGATTTAAGGCTTGCTAGCAGCCAAAGCTTAGGCATGAATTCCCCATTAAACTGAGCCCACAGAGCAGTTCAAGGCTGAGGAGACAAGCCCTTTGCTGGTTGTCCACAGCTAAACTCCAGGAGATGGTAGATTCTGGAGAGGAAGGCAGGGACCTCAGCAGAGATGGTGGCCATTTTGCTTCACCAGATGGCAGGACCCTAAATTCAACAGTAATGACTTTGTTGAGAAAGCATCTCTGCTGATAACTTGAATGGGTATTCCATGGCCTTGGAACTATACTTTTTACCAAAAATAAAGTTCCCATTATAAAAGCCATTATAAAAACCATTTCTGCTACTTAATATTTGCAGTTCTGTGTCAAATGAAGACAAAGTTATAGCTCTTTTGTCCCTCATTTCTTCACTGCTCCTTCTTTTATGTATAGTTTTTCATTTGGGGCAAATTTGATTCATATTTTCTTTCCTTTTTTTATTTTAGATAAAATTTTTTGGTTTAATATCAGGTTTATATTTAACATCCTAAATCTATATAAAACTAATTTGAAATGGTACCAATTTATCATCAGTAACATAATAAAAAATCTGTTTCTATATACCTCTTGTCCTCTTCTTTAAGTTGTTCTTGTCATAAATTACTCCCCCCCTCCAAATATATTTTTCATTAGTTATTTCAAGGATGTAAGGTCCTCAAAAAAAAACAGACTATAATAGATATAATAACAATAAATCCGCTTTGTCAGTGGTTACCATCCCCTCCTTCACCCCCATTTTTCTTCATTCCTCAATCTTGAGGGGATTGGAATGAGGTCTTCCCTACTTCAGGTGGAGAAGATACTTAGATATAGTGCAGAGGAATGAACTTGTTTTCCTTGCAGTTGAAGACACTCCTTGTTTTTGGGATGGAGCTGGTCCATCCTCATCATTTTGTAAGTTGTCCTGTGCAGACCTGAAGAAATGGAGAATAGGTGTTGACCACATATCTGCTGAATTTCAACCATCATATGAATAATCAGAAGACTTTAAATCTCTGAGAAATATACTTAGCATGTAAATTGAAAATTATGCTTATTTAAAAGGAGTAGAAAAATCACGATTAGGGAATTTATAAAGAAGTATGTATTAGTCAGCCAAAGGGATGCTGATTCAAAATACCAGAAATTGGTTGGCTTTTATAAAGGGTATTTATTTGGGGTAGAGAAATACAGTTACCAGGCCTTAAAGGATAAGTTACTTCCCTCAACAAAGTCTATTGTTACATGTTGGGGCAAGATGACTGATGATGTATGTGAAGGTTCAGGCTTCTTGGGTTCCTCTCTTCTGAGTGCTCCATTTCTCTCTGGGCTCAACTGCTTTGCTCTCTCCACAAGGCCAGCTGTTGACTATCAGGCAAATGGCTCTGTCTCTATCCTCAGGGTTTCTGCCATTTTTAAGGAGCCATCTCTATTCTTCTAGGTTCTTCTGTGTGTTCACTTCCTAGGCTCCAGTTCAAAACTCAGCATCAGAACTCCAACTCACTCCTCTGTTATGCTGTGTAGTTTTATCTGAGTCCCCACCCATCAAGGGGGCAGGGATACAATGTCCTACTGACAGAGCCCAATCAAAGCCCTAATCATAATTTAATCATATCCAGGTATAGACCAGTTTACAAACATAATCCAATATCTATTTTTGGAATTCATTAACAGTGCCAAACTTCTGTATTCCACCCTCTGAATTCCAAAAAGGCATTGCAATATTCAAAAAACTTTAAATCCATAACAATGCAATTATAGAATCATATCACAATCAGTTTAAAGAAATACAGTTTGTCTTAGGGCAAAGTCTAGTCTGGTTGTAGACCTCTGAAACTTCTGAAACAATATATGTTCTTCCAATACATAAATGGATAGACAAAGAATAAACATTTCCATTGCCACAAAGAGAAATTGGGAGGGAAACATGAATAATGGGTCCTCCACAGTTCAGTAAACCTGCAGGGCATCCTCCATTTTATTTGAAAGTCTGAGAGTCATTCTTAAGATGATGGTTTCTTCTCCCTGGGGCCTTATGGGGACCCACACTTTCCTCAGGCTTGCCCAATGGCCATTTTCTTGGTTCCAGCTTCATCAAGCAACTGGGTGTAGACCAAGCTCCATAACTCACCCTCCAAGGATGTTGTGCTGATTGCCATATTTTACCCAATATTTGGGTTAGAGTCTTAACCTCCCTAATACAGTGAAGTGAAGACAGTGTTCTCCCTAACTTTTGGCACACAGGCTCAACCCTCCCAGAGCAACAAGTTGACTACCTGGCCTTCCCTAATCCATGGGGAACAGGTGAACCCCCCTTTGACCTATGGGTGCTGACCTTAACCGCACTAATCTTTGAGGAATGTGCTCCACCCACTCTGTACCCTGGAGCAGCAAAACTTTCCCTAAACATTAGGCAGGAACATCCACCCTCTTCAACTGCTTGTGCAAACTCACCCTCTCAGGACACATCAGTGACATTCCTTTCTTGGATCAAGGCAATGTCTTAATTCCAAATCTCAGCTTCCATGGTTTTTCTCTTAAATCTGTTTCTCCTTCAATCTCTCCTTCCATGTCTCTTTTAGTACAAGCTGGCAGTGGTTTTGTTCATACAGCTCTCTCAAAAAGCTTGTTGTTTAGCATGCAAGAAGCAGGGGTCCAAGCCATCAGACAGTAAATCTTTCCACAAATCTTTCCTAGATAACTGCATCTTCAATCCTGATTTACAAGTTACAAGTTTAGTTAAGTCCTCAAATGGGGCACTATCATCTGGGATCTTGATTTACAGAGATTTGGAAGTTCCAGAATCTGTTTTTATATCTTTGTGGCCAACAGTTCAGTTCTCAACTTATCTCTTTTGTCTAGCATTTCGCTATAAGCTGCAAGGAGAAGCCAAGCTACGTTCTTTGAGTTTACTTTGGAAAGTTCTTCAGCTAAATGCTCATGCTAGCCATTTTCAAATTCTCTCTTCCATAAAGCATCAAGAGTTAATCTTGCCAAGGTCAATGCAACTTTAAAACACAGATCACCTTTCCAACAGTTTCCAATTATAGTTTCATCATTTAAGTCTAAGGCCTCATAAAAAGTCTCTTTTGCATCCATATCACTACCAACAATCTCTTCAATGCACTGTAGGTCTTTTCTACCATGCATCTCAATTCCTCCAAAAAATACTCCTTACCCATTTTTAGAACCATCCCAGCATTTTGATAATTGCAAAAGCATGACCTCACTCTCTAGTACAAAATTCTGCATTAGTCAGCCAAGGGGTTGCTGATGAAATTTATCAGAAATCTGTTGGCTTTTATAAAGATTATTTATTTAGGGTAGAAACTAACACTTACCAGACCATAAAGCATAAATTACTTCCCACACCCAAGTTTATTGCCACTTGTTTGGGCAAGATGTCTGCCGACATCTGTGAGCATTCAGGCTTCTTGTGTTCCTCTCTTCCTGGCACTCTATTTCTCTCTTGGCTCCAGCTCCAGGCCTCTCTCTCTGCAAGGCCAGCTGTAGACTATCCAGTGAATGGCTCTGCCTCTCTCCCTGGGGTTTCTGCCATGTCTAAGGAGCCATCTCTATTCCTCTGTTTTCTTCCCCTCTGTGTTCACTTCCCAGGCTCCAGCTCAAAACTCAGCATCAGAACTCCAAGGCTCTCCTCTGCTCTGCTGTGTAGATTTAGCTGTGTGTCCCTACACACCAAATGGGCAGGGACTCAACATTATACTGATGCAGCCCAATCAAAGTCCTAATCATAATTTAATCACACCCAGGTACAGACCAGTTTACAAAAATAATCCAGTATCTATTTTTGGAATTCATAAATAATGTCAAACTGCTACAGAGTGTAACTATGTGATATTGATGAAATAGATTTTCTTATATTCCTAGATAAGGCACATTGAGAAATTGTTGATTTCATGAAGATGTGTGTCTTGCCTATAGTATCCAGACATTGCTAAGACCCTGAGGAGAACATTTGCTTTAACCTATGTTTACTATGGTGATTTGAGAAGCCTAGCTGAGATCTGCATAAATGTAACCTCCAGAATGACCTTCCAAGTCACTTTGAAATGTCTTAGCCATAAAATCTCTATTTTATTTAATCTTTCCTTCATATAGTCAAGGTCTTTCTCCAAATGCTTCATGGATTAACATGTGATAATGATCCCATATTGGCAGGGAGGCTAAGCCCTGGAGAGTCATGTCCCATGTTTCGGGGGGAGGGTTGTGAGTTTACTTTCAGCATTTGGCTCAGAGGCAGTCCATATTTTAGTAACAAGGAGGTTTTCAGGATGCAACTCTTAGGCACTAATTAAACAGGCTTAATCTAGGGCTTTTTGCAATCTTATTTGAGAAAGTAGCAGGGCTTCCTCAGAAGGAAAGTTCAATATTTTGTTAGCTACTATGTGGGACTCTATCTAAGCAGACAATATACTTATGGAAATCAGGGTACCTTTATATCTTATAGAAGTATCTAGTTACATAAATTTCAAGATGTTCAAAGAACCTTTCTCTCAAAACACCTGACAGTGTCCCATCATACCTTTATACCAGGATTATTTTATTTGATAGGTAGAACTTAATTATAAACTTGCCTTTCTTCTCCTGTAAAGTTCTTCACATGCACACTCAGAGAAAAAGTATAACTAACAAGGAAATTTGATTGCATCCGTGGTGTATAGCATTTTTCCAAGAATAAAATATGCAACACTGCCATATCCCCACCCATTTGTTTTTGTTAGAGAAGGTGTGGGTTTATACAACAGTCAGTCATAAAATACAGGATTCCCATACATCATCCCAAAACCAACACCTTGCATCATTGTGGAGTATTTGTTACAAATGATGAAAGAACATCATCAATATATTACTGCTAACTATAGTCCACAGTTTATAATTGTTGTATTTTTCCAACAATTCATCATTTTATTACCATGGTGTATTAGTATTTTGTATTTGTTATAGTTCATTTGGGAATGTTCTCATATTTGTACTGTTAATCATAGTCCAACATTTACCATGAGAATCACTATGTTATATAGCCTTTTGCCTTGTACAATTCATCCAGAGTGTACACTCAGTGACTCCCAAATTTACCATAGTTGTGCTGTCATCACCCAAGTCAATTTTAGAATATTTTCAAAGATCCAAAAGGAAAAATCCTATGCCTCCTTATAGGCCTCTATTGTTGACCCTCCTCATTGATACAGTACCATCTTTGCCATTGCTGGTAAAATATTATAATATTTCTGTTAACCATAGACCATATGTTACATTAGCTGTTTTTTCCATATAGCATATTTTTTACCCCTTGTAATTTTGACATTTGTTCTAGTTCATATAACATTCTTGCATTTGTACTATTTACCACAATCCTCATCTTCCACTGATTCTCTATGTTATACAGTCCCTAGATTATTCTCTTGTTTTCTTTCAATTGACATTTATGTCCCTAAACTACCCCTTTTAGCTACCATCACATTTATACATCAGCAGTGCTAGTTATACTCATTAAAATTTGTTACCATTGACTCTATCCATTTGCACCCATTTTCAATTAAAGTTATTAAAAATTCCATACATTAAGCATCAGCTCCCCCTTCATAATCTTCATTCTATCTCTTAGTAACAAACTGTAGAGTTTAACGCCACATGTTTACTCAGTGTATATAGTTCATGTTAGTGAAACTATACAATACTTATCCTTTTGTGACTGGCATATTTCAATTAACATTATGTCCTCAAAGTTCGTCTATGTTGCATATGAATTTCATTTCTTCTAATAGCTGAATAGAATTCCCTCATATATATATATACTGTACCACATTTTGTTTATCCATTCTTCAATTGATGGACACGGGTTTTTTCAATCATTTAGCATTTGTGAACAAGGCCACTATGAACCTTATAAACTTCTGTTCAAATCTTTGCTTTCAGTTCTTCTGAATATATTCCTTATGCTGGGGTTGTTGGATACTATGACACATATATTTAGCTTCCTTTGGAACTGCCAGATTGTCCTCCACAGAGCTTGCAACATTTTACATTCCTACCAGCAGGGTAGAAGTGTTCCTATTTCTCCATATCCCCTCCAGCACTTATATTTTTCTGATTTTTCAGTAATGTCCATTTTATAGTGCACAAAATGATATCTCATTGTAGTTTTGATCTGCATTTCCCAAAACTCTGTTGATTTTCATTAGCCTTTTGCCATTTGTAGTGAAACAGATTAATCATTTGAGTGAAACAGATTAATACACTTCTCATTTCCTTTTCTGTTTTTATTTCAGATACTTTATTTGTGGTTTACCGCTGGGTTTATGTTTAACATCTTAAATCTATAACAAATTTGAAATGATACCAGGTCCTCTTCATTAACAAAAATTTCTCTGTTCATGCATACCTTTGTTTCCATTCTCTAGGTTGTTCTTGTCATACATTATATTTTTTGCTTGCCCAATTAAGTAGAAATGAGATTATTTCTTATGTAATTGTATTCTATATCATGTAGGTAATAGAAAGTGGAGTTACATATCATGAATAAAATAGCACTGAAATTTGAATTTACTCCTGCACTTACCTTTACCAAATTGTCTTATTTCATCAAAGAGCTTAAAGATGTAACTACTATACTTTCCTTTCAACATAACTCCCTATAGCATTTCTTTTAAGGCAGGTCTAGTGGGGATGAACCCCCACAATAGTCATTATATGAGAACATCTTAAACACTTCATCATTTTTGAAGGATAGTTTTACCAGATATAGAGTTTTTGCCCAGCACTTTTCTCTCTCACTACTTTAAATATATCATGCCACTGCCTTCTCAACCCCTGGGTTTGTGATTTTGGAAAGTTTTAGCAATTATTTTTTTCAATTATCCTTTCTTCCACTTTCTCTTTCTTTTTTCCTTCTGGGATTCCCACAATGCATATATTGTTACCATTTATGTTGTCCCACATACCCCGTGGGAATTGCCCTTTTTAAAAAATATTTTTTCTTTCTCTTCTTCAGACTGAAATATTTTAGTCACCTTTTCTCCTAGTTCACTGATTTTTTTTAAATCTGTCCAGTTCTGCTCTTGAACCACTCCAGAATATTTTCGCTATATGTTATGGCATTTTTCATCCAGAAAAGTTAAGTTTGGCACTTTTAAAAAAATTAAAATTCCTCTTTTCTCTTGATGCACCACCTTATTCATTTCCTTTAGTTCTTTATCTATTCTTTCCTTTACCTCATTGAACTTATATAGTAGAGATATTTAGCAATTTTGACTATTTTTTCCAATGTCTAAATTTCCTCTTTTGTTTTATTTCATCCCTGTAAGTGACCATCTCTTCCAGCATCTTTGTATCTCTTGTGAATTTTTGTGAAAGTCTGGGTATTTGTTTTGAGTTGTTAGTTCTGAGAGCCCTATGGTTTTTGTTTTAATTACAGTTGTTTTCTCCCTCTTGTATCCAAAGTCAGCTTAGGTCCTCTCTGCTTTGCCTTTTCACTCCAGCTTTCAGCAGGGTCATTGCTCTATGGATCAGACCCCCTTAATTCATTGAATTTCTGTCCCTGTAACTTCTAAGTTCAGTGACACAGACGTATGCCCTGAGTCTCTCTGTCCTGGAGCCAACTGATGTTGATTTAAAAAATCTACCTATATATTCATATAGGAGAACTATTCAGGCCTGAATGTTCCTAACTGGAATGTGTGCAGACCACTCAGGCACCCCCAGAGTTGATCTGCCTTCATGGACCCATATTGACTGTGCAGTTCCTCATGCTGCCACCATTGTTCAATCAGGACTCAGAGACCTGCTTTTAAATGAACTTGTGCCACCAAACCTATGCCATAGATCACACAAACTACCATGCAGATCTGAATTTTATAAAGGATCCCGGAGGGGTGAATTTTCCCTGAGGTACTCCAAGCAAATTTAGATTTCTTTTCTAATTCAGCATTTGTTGAGTTGTTCTTGAGAATAGATCATCTTCCAATGTTTTTTAAAAATATATACTTTTTTATTATTTTTTAAAAGACACTTAGATTACATAATATTACACAAAAAATATAGGAGATTCCCATATGTCCTGTTCTCTAGCCCTCCCACATTTTCCCTCAAAAACAACATCCTTCATTAGAGTGGTACATTTGTCACAAATGATGAACACCTCTTAGAGCATTGCCAAGAAGTGATGATTATAGCTACAATGTAGTTTACACTCTGTCCTGCACATTTTTGCAAGTTATTACAAGATATACAATGGCCTGTATCTGTCATTGCAATGTCATTCAGGAAAGTTCTCAAGACTCCAAAAATGCCCCCAAATTAGACCTATTTCTCTCTTTTCCTTCCCCTCAGAACCTACAGTGGCCAATGTCTCCACATCCTTGATAAATATTCTTCCATTGCTAGATTCCCAACAAGTCTACAGTGAAACAACTGCAAGTCTGCTGCAGTCCATCATTCATTCCCCAATCCTGAGGATTCTGTGATGGTGATGCCCACTCCACCTCTAATTGGGTGGGGGCTTAGATCCTATGGGACAGATGGATGGGACTTTCATGCTTTCAGTTGCAGACTCTCTCTGTTCCTTGACATGGTCATTGTCAGTCATCATTTTTTTTGTTATTAGTCATGGGTGAGTCCAATGAACTAGAAAGTAAGTGTTGCAAGCCTGTTGAGATTCAGGGCTCAACTGGCACATGGAGATCCCAAAGATTTAAGTCTCTTGGACATATAACTATCAACTCTAGTACTAACTATAGGTTCAAATAGAGGGGCACCAGAATTATGTATAGAGAAAACACAATTGAGTCGAACTCTATCACACTGGGCAGCATAAATTCCAAAGTAGAGCCCAATGGCAGGACACGAAAATCCTGAGCTATGTACCCTGACTTTAGTGTCTGGATATCTCCAGAGTCCTCTGGAGCCCCACTATTTGAGGCAATATTTACTTTAGCAGTCAATGAGTTCCAGCTAAGTTATGCATAAGCCTAACCTCTGAAAGGACATCCTGACTCAATTTGAAGTCTCTTAGCCATAAAAATTCATTTGTCTTTACCATTTTTCCCCTTTTGGTCAAGGTCTTTTTCCAGTTGCATTGCTAGTTGGTGCTTGGTAGTAATCCCTCCATGCCAGGGAGGCTTATCGCCAGGAGTTATGTCCTATGCTAGGGAGAAGGTAATGCATTTATATGCTGAGTTTTGGCTTAGAGAGAGGCCACATTTGAGCAACAAGGAGGCTTTCAGAAGGTAATTCTTAAGCACCCTATAATACTATGCTGTTTCAATTTCACAAGTAAAGGTCCATAAATACAGTAATTGCAATCAAGTGCTCATCAATGGTACATCCTCCTTCAGTAGACACTGACCCTCTACTTAAGGGATTCTTGCTGTCCCAGTAGAGAATGTGCCAGAGTTTTCCAGGATGGGAATTCAATATTTCTTTGGTTATTTTGTGGATCTCCACCAACTGTGACAATGCACCATGAACACTTGAACACATTTGTATGCCTTACAGGTGTGCATCAGGTGAACCACCAACCATGCCTCCCCCATCACTAACACTCCACACCAATGATCCTCTTCTGCTACAGTTGAAACTCTTCTGTGATGCAAAATTTCTTCAAAATTGAAGCCAACAAATAACCAAATACAATTAATAGGAAGATGATATAATGATGGTTTTAAAAATAAATAAAATACAAAGAAATTTTTAAATGATATAAAAATATAAAATATAAAAAATTTAAAATTCAGCATGTCTTTCATCACTGTAAGATTTGTTGTCTTGTATGTACAGTGACATTTGCTTCTATTTTTTCACCCAATGTCTTATTTTTTCATTTTGTCTTCAAAGAAGCTTTAGGTTACAGAAAAGTGACATGCAGAATATAGGTGATTCCCATATAGCTAACACCCTCTCCCTTTCCCCCTTTCCCTTATTAATAGTATTATTTTTTAATTATTGAAGCATATGCTTACATATCACTCTTACATAAACATACATAAAAAATAAGTGTATAATAATAGTATTGCGCTTACAAAACAAACATACATGACATCATATAAGGCTCTCATATTTCACCCTACCATCAATACCTTCCATTGTTGTGAAACATTTTTAACTAATGATTAAAGAGCATCCTCAAAATATTACTACTAACCCAAATTTTTTATATTTGGTGTATTTGTCCCTCAATCCACCTATTTTCATTATAATCATAATTATTATTATTACTATATCATTTTTACATGAGCATACATAAACAATAAGTGTATAGTAAAAGTTGTGAAATTACAAAGCAAACATGCATAGCATCATACAGGCGCCTCATGCATCAACCCAACAACAACGCCTTTCATTGTTGTGAGATATGTTTTACAAATTATGAAAGACTATTGTCAAAATCTTACTACTACTTATAGTTCTTATCTTACATTTAGTGTACTTTTCCCCTAATCTGCCTTATTATTTTTAAAATATATATTTATGCCAGAAATTATCAACTTACAGAAAAATCATGCACATGTGCAGAATTCCCATACAACACCCCTGTATCAACACACTACACCATGGTAGAATATTTGTTTCAGATTATGAGATAATATCATCAGATTATTACTAGGTCCATGGTGTACATTTGGCACACTTTTCCCATACTCCCCCATTATCAACACAGTACATCTTTGGCTTAGATGCATGAATATTACATTATTACTGCTAACCACAGTACATAGATCACTCCAGTTGTATTTTCCCCAAGCTTCTCCACATTCACACCATCCAGCAATAGTGATGTACATCTGCTCTAGCTCACAAAGAACACTCTTGCATCTGTACCATCAACCACAATACTCTGGTTTTATTGTTATTCAATCCCTAAGTTATTCTCTTGCTTTCTTTCATTTGACGTTTACATTCCTAGACTATTCTTTTCAGCCACATTCCCATTTAGAAACCAGCTGTTACTCACTATGTGTTACCATCAACTCTATACATTTCTACACTTTTACAGTAAAGTTAATTAAAACTTCTATATACATTAAACATCAGAAGTCCATCTCAGTCCTCCTATCTCCTTTAAGAATCCAGCACATACCACCAGATCTTGAAGATATTTTCCTACATTTTCTTCTAGAAGCTGTATAGTTTTTATTTTATATTCAGGTTTTGTGATACATTTTGATTAAATTTTTGTGTAAGGTGTGAGATAGGGATCATTTTTCCTTCTTTTAACTATGGACATCCAGTTCTCTCAGCACAATTTGTTGAATGGACTGTTCTGCCGAAGCTGGGTGGGTTTGACAGACTTGTCAAAAATCACTTGACCATAGATATGTCTTTTTCTGAACCATCAATTTGGTTCCATTGGTCTATGGGTCTTTATGTCCTGACCATGCTGTTTTTACCACTGTAGCTAAGTAATATGATTTAAAATTGGTAGTGAGAGTCCTCCAACTTTGCTTTTCCTTTTTAAGGTGTTTCTGGCTATTCAGGATTCCTTACTGTTTGAAATAAATTTGATAATTTTGTTTTCCATTTGTTTTAAAAATGCTGGTGGAATTTTTATCAGGATTGTATTGAATCTGTATATCAATTTGGATAGAATTGACATCTTAATGATATTTATCCTTCCAACCCGTGAACACAGAATGTTCTTCAAGTTATTAAAGTTGTTTTTAATTTCTTTTAACAATGAGTTGTAGTTTTCTGAATACAAGTGCTTTACACCGTTGGTTAAGTTTGTTCCAAAATATTTGGGTTTTATTTGTCATATTTTATTTTCAACACTCTTTTGACACTTTTAGTTACTTTTACTGAAATAATCTTCATTTCTAGACATTCTTGCAAGCCTCTCTCTTCTGTCTTTTCTTTTCAGACTGTAGCACACCCTTTAGTATTTCCTGCAAAGCTGGTCTCTTGGTTACAAACCCTCTCAGTTTCTGTTTATCTGTGAATATTCTAAACTCACCCTTATTTTTAAAAGAGAATCTTGCTGGATATAAGATTCTTGGCTGGAAGTTTTCCTCCTGCAGTGTTTTAAATATATCATACCACTGTCTTCTTGCCTCCATGGTTCTGATGAGAAATCATCACTTAATCTTATTGGGTATCCCTTATATGTTATGCATTGCTTTTCTCTTGCTTCCCTTAAAATTATCTCTTTGTATTTGGCATTTGACATTCTGATTAGTGTGTCTGAGTTGGTCTATTCAGATTTATTCAGATGAGAGTATGTCGTGCTTCTTGGACATGGATATCTATGTCCTTCATTAGAGTTGGGAAATTTCCTACCAACATTTCTTCAAATATTTCTTCTGCACCTTTTCCCTTCTCTTCTCCTTCTGTAACACCCATGACACATATGTTTGCATGTCTCTTTCTGTTATTTAGTTCCCAGAGACTTGTTCAATGTTTTGCATTCTTTTCTTCAATCTATTCTTTCTATGTTCACTTTCAGAGGACTTTTATTCAAACCGGTCTCTACTATCACTGATTTTCAATCAGCCTTGGTTTCCCCTTATGCCGGGGGTGGAGTCAAAATGGTGGCGACAGGCCTCTTTCCTACTTGGACAGGTTCAAACTTTAGCTGCTCTTAGGGTTATACTTCAGCCAGCCAAATTGACTATCAGTAGCTGAAGTCGGTGGGTTACCTTCTCTTCCTCCCCTGTTTTTTGGAAATGGAGATTCCAACTCCAGCCACAGAATAGCTCCTGAGGTGGCTTGTGCTGCCAGAGCAGGATGATCACCAGTCTCCATGGCCTGGCCTGTATTTTCCTGGAGAGGCTGGTGCAGGACCACCCCCCAACCCCTGCCAACCCCTTCCTCCCTGCCAGAGGTGGGGCTGGGGCTTATGATACAGCTGCAATCTGATCTGGATAGAAAGAAGCCATTCCCTATCAGCCAGTGGGGTGATTTTCAGTCCACCCCACTTCCCTTCATGCCAAGGGTGGAGTTAAAATGGTGGCTACCAGCCTCTTTCTGTCTTGCACAGGTTCAAACTTTAGCTGTTCTTAAGATTGTATTTTAGCCCACTAAATTTACTAATCAATAGCTGAAGTTGTTGCATACCTGTCTCTTCCTCCCTTGTTTTTGGGAAATGGAGCTTCCAATTTCAGCCACGGAATAGTTCGTGAGGCAGCTTGTGACTCAAGTGGAGGAAGGGCACTGTCCTCTGAGGCATGGAGTGCTGTACTTATGAATCTTTGCAGATGGGCAGTGTATTAGTCAGCCAAAGGGGTGCTAATGTGAAATACCAAAAACGGGTTGGTCTTTATAAAGGGTATTTATTTGCAGTAGAAATCCACAGATACCAGGCCATAAAGCTTTAAGTTTCTTCTCTCACCACAGTCCATTGCCACGTATTAGAACAAGACAGCTGCCGATGTTTGCCAGGGTTCAGTCTTTTTGGTTTCCTCTCTTCCTGGGGCTGCATTTCTCTCCAGGCTTAGCTCTTCTGATTCCTCCACAAGGTCAGCTATAGACAATCAGGCGAACAGCTCACTTCTTTTCTTCTGGGGCCTTCTTTCCAACATCAAAACCGCTTCTCAAAAACAGCTTCAACTCTGTTCTTGCCATGCCTTTTATATTTTCTTCCCCCACCCACCAAGGGGTGGAGCTTAACACCCTACTGATGTGGCCCAGTCAACACCCTAATCATAACTTAATCATGTCCAGATTAGCATATCAGTTTACAAGCATGATCCAATTATATTTTTGGAATTCATAATTGCATCAAACTGCCCAACTGCAACAGGCAGTCTCCTCCTTCCATTCTTTCAAGGATGTTGCAGGATGCACTTCTGGTATCCTGGAGCCCCCAAGCAGGTGCTTTAGATAGCTCTGGGTGATTGCTAACTGCCCTGTCGCACGAACTGACTCTAGGAGTTCCTTACTTTGGCAACATCTTGCTGGTTTACCCTCCCCTATTAATAATATTTTACATGTGGATGGTGTGTTTGTTACAAGTGATGTACAAATATTGAAACATTGCTACTAACCATGTTCCATGATTTACATTTGGGTTTAAATTTTGGACCATACACTTCTATAAATTTTGATGAACTTTACTGTGTTCTGTATCCATCTTTGCAGGATCATGTAGTACAATTTCGCCATCCCTAAATTCTCCCATGTTCCATCTATTCTACTCCTTCTTCCCTCTCTTCTCAGGACCTGTGGTAACCACCAAGATTAACTCATTGAAGGACCAGATTTATATTTACTTGCATCAACATTGATGGCTTAACATTCTGGTCTGTCCTCCCTTATTAGGCATTGCCTATGATCTCAAGAGACTCCCACCCCTCTATTTGAGATCATAGCAGGACTCCTCAGGATGGGAGTCCAACACCTTCCTTTTCATTATATGAGTCTCCATCCTTTGCTACAACACACTATGACAAGATGAATGCTACAAACTCCTAAAAGCCTGCTCCAAGTATGTCCTGTCCTGCATGCCCCCCAGATACAACACCTTAAACCAGTAATCCTCCCCTGCCAAATTTGCCAAGAGAGCATTCTCAGCATTGTAGTTTCAACCACATACCCACAAATCCTCAGAGTTCACATCCTCCCCTCCAACCCTCACTCTGGTTCCATGGATCATCTAATTCACCCTCCCCATCCTACCCCCTCCCAGACCAGCTCCACACAGCCCAATAGCATCACTGCACCGCTTATTATGCCCATCCACTACACAACTAGACTTTTTCAACTTATCAATCATTTTGCCCATTTGAGCATTGACTCACAACCTTCTTATCCCTTTCTGCATCTTAGAAAACTATCTTCCAGACTCTAACTCTGTGAGCCTGCTCAATTGGCTTAATTCATATCAGTGAGGTCATGTAATATTTTTCCTTCATGCCTGGCTTGCTTCACTCAACATAAGGTCCTTCAGCTGAGTAATATTCCATTATATGTATGTACCATAAATTTTTTATCCATTCATCTGTTGATGGGCATTTGGGTTGTTTCCAAATTTTGGCAATATTGAATAATGCCACTGTGAATATTGGTGTGCATATATGTGCTCATGTCCCTGCTTTCAATTCTTCTGGGTATATACCCAGCAGTGGGATTGCTTGATCATATGCAATTCTATAGTTAGCTTCCTGAGGAACTGCCAAACTGTTCTCCACAATGGCTGCACCATTCTACATTCCCACAAGTAGTGGACTAGTGTTCCTATTATTCCACATCCTCTCCAACACTTGTAGTCCTCTGGCATTTTAATAGCCACCAGTCTAATAGGTGTAAGAAGATATCTTATTGTAGTTTTGGTTTGCTTTTCCCTAATAGCTAGTGATATTGAGCATCTATTCATGTGCATTTTAGCCATTTACATTTCTTGTTTGGGTAAGTGTCTATTCAAATTACTTGCCCATTTTTAAATGACTTGTTTCTCTTTATTTCAATGTGCTGGATTTCTTTATATATGCTGGATATTAAGCCTCTATCAGTTATATGAATACCAAATATTTTCTCCCATTGAGTAGTCTGCCTTTTCACTTCCTTGACCAACTCCTTTGAGGTGCAAAAGTTGTTGTTTTTTTATTTTGAGGAGGTGCTATTAATCGATTTTTTTTTCTTTGCTTGTGTTTTTGCTGTAAAGTTTATGAAATCATTTCCTACTGCAAGATCACATAGATGCTTCCCTACATTATCTTCTTGAAGGTTTACTGTCTTGGCTCTTATATTTAGGTCTTTGATCAGTCTTGAGTTACTTTTGCATAGAGCATGGGATACTCTGTCATTCTTTTGGATATGTATACCCAATTCTCCAAGGACTATTTTTAGAGGAAGCCACTCTCGCCCTGTTGAGTGGGCTTGGTGATGGTATATGTGATGGTATATGTGAGAATCTATATCAGAACACTCAGATTGGTTCCCTTGGTCAATATGTTTAACCTTGTGTGAATACCATGCAATTTTGAGCACTGTAGCCTTCTAGTATCTTTTAAAGTCAGGTAGTGTGATTCCTCTGATTTAATTTTTCTTTTTCAATATGTCTTTGGCTATCCTAGAGAATGATCCATTTGCACTAGAGAAGAATGTAAATCCTGCTGTATTTGAGAGTAATGTTCTGTAAATATCTTTTAGGTCCAGATCTCTTAATATATTATTCAATGTCTTTTTTCTTTATTGATTCTCTGTCAAGATGTTCTGTATAATGGTGATAATGATGTATTAAAGTTCCCCACTACAATTGTAGAGAGAGTTATTTCTCTACTTAGATTTTCCAATTTTTTCCTCATTATTTTGAGGCAGCCTGGTCAGGTGCATAAGTGTTTATGATTGTTCTTTCTTCTTGATATAGTACCCCTTTTATTTATATATAGTGTCCTTCTTTGTCTTTTATAATAGTTTTGCATTTAAGGTCTATTTTGACTGATATTAGTATAGCTACTTCTGCCCTTTTATGTTGTTGTTGTTTTTATGTAAAATTGTTTTCCAACCATTCACTTTCACCTGGATTTAAGGTGGGTTTTGTATAATGAGGACATAGACATGTCATATTTCCTTATCCATTCTGCCAATCTGTGCTTCTTGATTGGTAAGTTTAATCCATTAATTTTCAATGTTATTACTCTCAAGGTATTACTAGCATTAGTCATATTTTCTTTAGGTTTATGTATTCCAAAATGTGTTTTATTTCTCTTTTTATTTTTTCAGTTTTTCTTACACTCTCCTGCAACTCTCTCTCTCCTGTTTTTTTTTTCCTTTTGACTGCAGAACTCCCTTTAGTATTTTTTGAAGGGCAGGATTCTTATTGACAAACTCTCTTATTTTCTGTTTATCTGTGAATAATTTGATCTCTCCCTCATTTTGAATGCCATCTTTTCTGGATAGAGAATTCTTGGCTGGAAGTTTTCTTTCATTTAGCACCCTAACTATGTCATAACACTGCCTTCTTGCCTCCATGGTTTCAGATGAGAAATCAGCATTTAATCTTATTGAGTTCCCCTTGTATGTGATGGATCTCTTTTCTCTTGCTGCTTTCAGTATTCTCTCTTTGTCTTGAGCATTGGACAATTTATAAGAATATGTATTGGAGTACATGTGTTAGGATTTATACCATTGGATGTGTGCTGCACTTCTTGGACATATACATCTATGTCCCTCAATAGGTTTGGGAAGTTTTCAGTCATTATTTCCTCCAACACACCTTCTGGCCCCTTTCCCTTCTCTTCTCCCTCTGGGATGCCTATAATACATATGTTTGTGTGTTTCATGTTGTCATTCAAATTCCTAAGTCCCTGCTGGATTTTATCTATCTTTTTATCTATCTCTTCTACTATCTGTCTGATTTCACCTGTACTGTCTTCCACATCACTGATTGTTTCTTCTGTCTGTTCAAATCTGCTGTTATGTGATTCCAGTGTATTTCTTATTTCTTGGATCATGCCATTCATCATCACCATATCCATTGTCATTTTATTTATATTTACAATTTCTTCAGTATGTTCTCTCAGTGTCTTCTTAATATCCTTAATCTCTTCATTCACTTCATTAACTTGATTCATGATTCTTGTTTGGACATGTCTGATTAGTGGCCCCATGTTCTGCATCTCCTCCTGGCTTATAGTTTGTTCATTGGATGGGGCCATGTGTTCTTATTTCTTAGTATGTCTTGTAATTTATTGTTGGTGCCTCAGCATCTGCTTATATTGATGGGTTTATTCAGTTGACTAGCTTCTCTATCTACTATAGGGTTTTATTTTGTTGTTGCTTTTATGTGTGTGATAAGGTTTCACTCTGACCCTTCATTCCTCTTATTCTATTTCCTTGCTGTTGTGTATATTTCCTTGGGGAAAAAATTAGGATAAGAGCGAAGGAAAGAGATAAGTAGAGAAAAAGAGTAATAGTAATAATAACAGAAAAGTTGGAAGAGGAACCATACACAACCTAGGGAAATGAATAATTAACACGAGTAAGAACTACAGAGGAATAAGAATAAGAAAGTGAAATAGAAAATATGAAATGAGAACTAGAATAGAGAAAAAAATATATATAATGAATTAAAAGGCCAGAATGATGAGAAGAGAGGAAAAGAAAAAAATAAAAGAGGGAAAGAAAAATAGTAAAAAAGGAAAGAAAACAGAGAAAAATAAGAAAGAAAAATATAAACAAGAAAAATTGAAGACTAAGTAAAAAGAGATGGAATGGAAAAACAACATTAAACAGAATATTGAAAGATGAAAGACAGAAAAGAAATAGTGTAGGTAGAAAAAATCAGCAAACAAAGAAAATTAAAAAAAAACAAAACATGGAAACAAAGAAAGGGAAAACACAACAAACAAGGAGCAAGAAAGCAGCAAATAATTTTTAAAAGGGGGAAAGAAAAAAAGAACAAAAAAACAAAAATAAACACGGAGAAACAGCCTTCCTTCTTAGTCCCCTAAAGATCTTCTCAGGTGTATTATTCAGCCAAAGGGGTGCTAATGTGAAACACCAAAAATGGGTTGGTCTTTATAAAGGGTATTTATTTGGGGTAGAAGTCCACAGTTACCAGGCCATAAAGCATTAAGTTTCTTCTCTCACCACAGTCCATTGCCACGTGTTAGAGCAAGACAGCTGCCGGCGTTTGCCAGGGTTCAGGCTTCTGGGGTTCCTCTCTTCCCAGGGCTGCGTTTCTCTCCGGGCTTAGCTCCTGTTTCCTCCACAAGGTCAGCTGCAGACGATCAGGCTAATGGCTCGCTTCTCTTCTCCTGGGGCCTTCTTTCCAACATCAAAACTGCTTCTCAAAAACTGCTTCTCAAAAGACTGCTTGAACTCTATTCTTTGCCTTGTCTTTTATATTCAATTCCCCACCCACCAGGGGGTGGGGCTCAATGCCCTACTGACTGACATGGCCCAGTCAATGCCCTAATCATAATTCAATCATGCCCAGATAAACAGATCAGATTACAGGCATGATCCAATTATATTTTTGGAATTCATAATTACATCAAATTCCCCAACGGTTACATCAGGTTACTTGTGTTCATCAGTCAATCAGCCTGCATCCTATCCTCTGCAGGTTTTCAACTTGGTTTTAGTGAGTAAAGTAAGGAAAAATTTTAAAAGGAACCTTTAATAAGAGAGAGAGAAAGACCCAAGAAAAGCTAATACAAAAAGAATGTCTATATTTTCCCGGTCATAAAGTTTCAGCTTGGATCACTACACTAAGAAGAGTCAGGAATCAAATCAGGGACCTTGTATATGCAAGGCAGGGATTCTTCTACTGCCTTGGGGACCTGGTCAGGGTTACAGCAGGTCCCCTAACTACTTCCTTAGGTTAGTTAGCCTTTCAGAAATCTGTCTGCTCCCTTTCCCTTGGGTAGGTTAGATTCCTTGCAGTTTGGCAGAGTCCTGCTGATTAGGTGCTTCTCTATCCCTGCTTCCTCTCTAATCTAATTTCTCTCTTTATCTGGGTCACTGGGTGTGACAGCCTGGCTGGGTAGATCCCCCTCCCCCTCCCTGTTTAGTGAGGGTCCATTCCAAGTTTCAAAGAAGGCTCAGCTAGCCAAACTCATGGCAGAGAAAACACTCTCCACCCTCCCAGACTCCTCTTCCTCCCAGGGATTCCACCCTCATCCTACATTCAGAATAGGGAGCCAGCAGCTTCAATTAAGCTATTTGCCTTGAGGACAGGGTATATGTGCCCCCTCCAGCCACAGGAGTGAGCAACTCATGGTTTTCCTTTGGCTTATTTATCTTTCTAGTACCCTCCTAGATGGCTCATAGCACATTCCTGTTCTATATATATTGAAAGCACCTGGAAGGGAGAAAGATTCTGCTCTCCTCTCTGTTAGATGGAATTTGCCAGGAGTTTCACCATCACTTAATATCTCAGGGCTTGAAAAGGGTAGCCCTTCCCAGTGGCTGGGAGATTTAATAACTCACAATCTACTGTTTTGGTTTCTTCATGTCTCTGTCCCTCACTCTCCCGGGAGTTGTAAAGCAGTGTCCTCATCTGCTGTTCCCCTAAGCAGGTCCCCAAGGCAGCCTTTCTTTTTTATCCATTGTTTCACTAAGAGCTGAGCCTTATCTGTCTAACGCAATGGCCAGTGTTTTGAGAAAATTTATTCTGCCTCCCCCTCCCCCACCGTTTCCAAGTTGAGATGTTCATCAGGGTGATTTACCATGCATTTTGGTGACAATGGTTGTCTATTAAGTCTTTTTTTTTTAAGAGAAGTTTTTCGGTTTATGGAAAAATCATTCAGAAAATACAGAGATCTTTTATAGCCTAATCATACATACATATTTCCCTATTACCATTTTCATTAGTGTGGTATCTTTGAAATAATTGATAAAAAGCAGTTTTATATTTATATTACTAATTGTATTCCATAGTTTATATTAGGCTTCATTGTTTTTATTGTACAGTGCTTTTTGTTGTGTGTGCTTTTGTCATTTATGCTCCTTTAATTTGTGGTCAACTACTACCATTACAGAGATTTTTTTTAAACAATTGGAGCCTGGGAAAACAGAAGAAAAAGAAAAACAGAAAAAGCTCTCCTGGTCTCATCAATATTTTGGCTAGTTTGGGGCAACCTTCAATTTTTAGCCAAGTTCTTTAAAACATTCCTTAGTCTTGAGTTCCTATGTTTTGAGTCTGTAGATTAGTTAGAAGTGAAAGCTTAGTGTATTCTCATGTCTTTTCTGAGCATCTATCCTGCTGGGTTCATTTACATTTCTTTGTAGTTTCTTTGTTATACATCTGATATTTTACAAAGCCATTATTCCCCAAAGTGATTCTCTCCCTAGGTTTTCCTCCCAGTCTTAGTCTATTATTTGCCTCAACTATATTCTCCACATCCAGCTTACAACATTTTCTTAACTTACCTTTCAATCATTTCAAGAAATTTCATCTGCACAGCTACAATTTTCACTGAGGGAGTTCTCAGCTGACACAAAAGTAAGTAACTTGCATTAATTCTTTAAGAATACCATTGATGGGCCAACAGAGATAAACACAAATCATTTTACAATGATCTGCTGTTCTCCCTCCCAAATTAGGTACTTTCCCAAGGAATGTGGGCTGCCATCTTCAAGACAAAGTGTTTCCTGGTATGGCAGCATGGTAATTTAAGGTCAAACCTCAGGAAACTCACTTGCCAATGTCTAAATTCCTGTGATTTTATTTAGTCAGTTTCATTGTTGTACACAATTGATTGTATTTCAGAGTTCTGAAAAAGTTGATTCTGACAGATTTTCTTGATTTTTCTTGATTTTCTGTGCTAGGACAGGCTCTTAGAACTAAATTTTCTGGTTTTACTGATATTTCTCCCTGAAACTAGGTGTGTTTTTTAAAAAATATGGCATCCAATAATTAGTTAAAAATAAAGCAAAAGGTACCACCAAACCTTATCAAACATGGTAAAATGAATCTAATGAATACCATACACAATTTATTCATGACCACTAGAATATATAATGGTGGAAAATTAAAGAAGACTTGAATATGGAGAGAAAGATCTAATTCATATATAAGAAAGCTCTACATTTTTAAGATATTAGTTTTTACCAAAATATCTACTCAATCTAATAAAATATGAATAAAAATGCCAATAGATTTTCTTTATGTGTGTTCAATTTATTTAAAAAATTAGCTATTTGTAATTCCAAAGCTTAAAAAATATAGACAATTTTGAAGAATATTTAAGTTGGAAAATTTACAGTGACAGAATTAATGATTTTTACAGAGCATCAGTATTTAACTCAAATGGTATTGGTGAAAATACTGATAAATAGTCCAATGGAACAGAATACAGATTGCACATATAGATACACATACATACTTTGCCCTTATTTATAATGAAGCAACAAGTCAATTCAAAGGGCAGAAGAACAGCCCTTTCAATAAAAATACAAGAAAACATTTATACCTATATTGAAAAAAAAAATGGTTTTACATACTTTTCAAATTTTTAAATGTTAATATGAAGTAGAAGACTGGAAATGTGTTTATCTATTGATAAAGGTAATATAACAAACAAACAAACATGAGACACAAACAAAGCTTCTAGAAAAGGTTTTCCTGCCTTGGAATAGGCAGGAATTTATGAATCATAAAATCAAATGAAATTATACTTCATAAAATTATGAATTTCTGTTCACTGACTGATCCCATTAACTGAGATTAAAAGGAAGTCATAAATTGGATTAGAAGTTATTAAAAATAAAGTATGATGACTGATTTTATCCAGGATATGAACAACTCCTATGGCAAATCCAATATTAAAATGAACAAAAGAATTGAGAAACCATTTCATAAACAGAATTTCTAATTGCCTCAGAAGCTTATGAAAATATACTTAACATGAATAATTATCTTGGAACTGAAGATTGAATGTTCTGTGTTATACCATTACACACCTACTAGATTTCCTAAAGTTTTAAGGAATCTGGGTACAAATTTTGACATGTATGTGAAGGAGATGGAATCCTAGTACAAAAAGAGTGGGAGTGTGAAATGGTGCCATCACTTTAGAAACAACTTGCTGGTGCCTATTCTGTCAAAACATACACCTACTTCATGATCTTGCAGTTTATCTTCTATAAACAAAAATGTAGGGTGTGTTTCTGATGAACAAAAAAGTCACACAGAGCCATTTTTATACGGGATTTATTTTTCTAATACCCCAAATCCGTTAATGACCAAAATAACCATTATTAGGAAAATGTATAAATAACCAGTAAATTGCTCATACAGGTAAATACTCTTAGCAAAAATATAAAACCAGTGATATAATAAATGGAATAATCTGATAGATATATGGTGAGAAAATGCAGTCAGATTTTATAAAGAATATACTTTTAATTTTCTCTTTATATAGTTCAAGAGTAGTAATAGAAATCAACAACAAAAGTCAAAATAATGCTTATGTCATGGGGATATTGAAACCTATGAACAAGTAAATATCTATTCAGATGAAAAAAAGCAAAGAAAAATATAATTCCATCAACTGTATTCTATGAGAAATGTTAACAGAAGTTCTTGAGGTTAAATGAAAATCGTTCCAGATTAAATCACTGGATATAACAAGGAAGGACACACACTGGTAAGGTTAAATATATGCATTCTGAAAGTTGTGAAAATAGTAAGTTAAAGCAGACAGTAATGAGTGGATGAAGAATATTGAAATCTCTAGGATAATAACTAAAAATAGGATACATGGTTTATGACTAAATGAATACTAGAGTATATATTAGTCAGCCAAATGGGTGCTGATGCAAAATAGCAAAAATCTGTTGGCTTTTATAAAGGGTATTTATTTGGGGTAGAATAAAGTTACCAGGCCATAAAGTGTAAGTTACTTCCCTTACCAATGTCTACTGGCATGTGTTGGAGCAAAATGGCTGCCAACATCTGCCAAGAGTCCAGGCTTCTTGGGTCCCTCTCTTCCCGGGGATCCATTCCTCTCCAGGCTCAGCTGCTGTGTTCTCTCCAGAAGTTCCGCTGTGGACTATAAGGCTCTCTAGGCTTTGCCTCTCTACACAAGGCTAGCCATAGACTATCAGGCAAATGGCTCTGTCTCTCTCCCCAGGGCTTCTGCCATGTTTAAGAGTCACCTCTATTCCTTTCTGTTCTTCTTCTGTACATTCACTTCCCAGGCTCCAGCTCAAAACTCAGCATCAGAACTCCAACTCTGTCCTTTGCTATATCTTTTATCTATGGCAAAACAATTTATCTGCTTCCAATATACAAGTGGACAGACAAAGGGTAAACATTTGCATTATCATAAAGAGAAACTGGGAGGGAAATATGAGTCAAGGGATATTTATAGATCCATTAACCTGAAGGATGTACTTCCGTAGATGTCAAAGTCTGAGAGTCATTCTTAAGATGATGGTTTCTTCTCCTTAGGGCCACATGGGGACCCACACTTTCCACTGGGATGGCAAAACTCTTCCTGAACTTTGGGCAGGAACATCCACCCTCTTCAATTACCAGGGCAAACCCAACCTCTCTGTACAGATGGGTGGGGTTCCTCTCTTGGCCCAAGGCAATGTCTTAATTCCAGATCTCAGCTTCCCTGATTTTCCTCTTAAAGCTGTTTCTCCTTCAGTCTCTCTTTTCAATGTCCTTTTTGTACAGGCTGACAGTAGTTTGGTTCATAAAGCTCTCTCAAAATTTTTGTTGGTTTAGCATGTAGGAAACAGGGATCCAAGCCATCAGACAGTAAGACTTTCCACAAGTCTTTCCAAGATAACTGCATCTTCAATCCTGATTTACAAGTTCCAAGTTAGTTAAGTCCTCAAATGGGACACTATCATCTGGGGGCTTGATTTCTAGAGACTTGGAAGTTCTGGAGTCAGTTTCTTTTTTCTTTGTGCCCAACAGTTCAGTTCTCAGCTTATCTTGCTCATTTCACATTTTGCTGTAACCTGCAAGGAGATGCCAAGCCACATTCTCCAAGTTTACTTTGGAAAGTTCTTCAGCTAAAGGCTCAGGCTTGCCAATTTCAAATTCTGCATTCCATAAAACATCAGGAGGCAATCTTGCTAGGTTCTCTGCAATTTTAAAACACAGATCACCTTTCCTCTTGTTTCCAATAATAGTTTCATCATTTACTTCTAAGGCACCATAAAAAGTCTCTTTACCATCTATATCAATATCAATAGTGTCTTCAAACACTGTATATCTTTTCTACCAAGCATGACAATTCCTCCAAATCTACCCCTTACCAATTTATAAAACCTTTCCAGCATTTTGGTAATGGCAAAAGCACTTCCCCATTCTCTGGTACCAAATTCTGTATTAGTCATCCTAAAGGGATGCTGATGCAAAGTGCCAGAAATCTGCTGGCTTTTATAGAAGGTATTTATATGGGGTAGAAGCTTACAATTACCTGTATAAAGGGTAAGACACTTCCCTCACAAAAGACTATTGCCACATGTTGGAGCAAGATGGCTGCCAACATCTACCAAGAGTTCAGGCTTCTTGGGTTCATGTCTTCCTAGGGCTCCAGTTCTCTCCAGGCTCAGCTGCTGTGTTCTCTCCACAAGGTCAACTGTAGACTATGAGGCTCTCTAGGCTTTGCCTCTATCTGCAAGGCCAGCTGTAGACCATCAGGTAAATGGCTCTGTCTCTCTCCCCAGGGTTTCTGTCTTGTCTAAGAGCCATCTGTATTCCTCTGTGGTCTTCTCCTGTGTGTTCACTTCTCAGGCTCCATCTCAAACCTCAGCATCAGAACTCCAACTCTGTCCTTTGCCATATCTTTTTCTGTGAGTCCCCACCCACCAAGGGGTGGGGACTCAATGCCCTACTGACATAGCCCAATCAAAGCCCTAATCATAATTTAATCATGCCCAGAGGAACGGACCAGTTTACAAACATAATCCAATATCTATTTTTTGGAATTCATAAATAATGCCAAACTGCTACAGAGGAGGAACATTAATAAAGTAAAATATGTTTTATTAATCCATTGAGAAAAATAGGGCAAAAAACAAATGGGGCAAATATCAAACACAAACAATCTGAGGTGGCATGGAATTATGTATCCCAGAAAATCATGTTTTAATCTTAATCTTAATCCATTCCAGTAAGTGTGAACCCATTGTAAATAGGAAGTTTTGATGTAAAGTGTGGCCCAACAGAATAAAGGTGGGTCTTCATCCTAATATTGAAGGTCTTATAAAGAAAGGCAGAGAAAGAAAAGTCCTGACAAGCAGCCAGAAACTGGAAGCCAACAGAATCTAGAATAGAAAGGAGTAAACATTTCCACATGCTTTGCATTGTGATGGTAAAGCCAAGGAATTCCAAATGTTTCTAGCAAACTTTTTAACCTCTGAAACCATAAGCCAATAAATTTCTTTTGTTATGCCAACCCATTGCATGGTACTTGCTTTAGCACCTAAGAAATGAAAACAAACATCAAAGCAAACATAAACCCAACATGAAAGAGTAATTATTTTAATATAAACAACCTAAAAATTTCAACTCAATGAAAACAATTTTCAGAATAGTTATACATACATGATGTAAACTATGTTGTTTAAAAAGTAATATATATGTTGAAAATAAAATGTAATGAATTATGGAAAAATATAAGTAATGTGAACACAAGCAAAAGACATGTGGTATGTAACAGTAAACTTGGTGATGATAATGATAGCCACTGAATGTATACATTCAATGAATTGTATAAGGCATAGGACTGTATAACACAGTAAGTCCAGTGGCTGAATATGGCCGGTGGTTAACAGAACAGATATGAGAGTGTTCTCTCATGAACTATACCAAATATATAATACTAACATCGGGTGTTACTAATAGAGTGGGTTGGAGGAAAAATACACCAAATACAGATAAGGACTATAGTTAATAGTAATATTGTAATGAGGCTTTTTCATAATTTGTAACAAATGTTTCACAACAATGCAAGGTGTTGTTGGTGGGGTGATATATGAGAGCCCAGTATGTTGTTATACATGTTTGTTTATAAGTTCACAACTTTTACTATACCCTTATTGCTTATGTATGTTCATGCATGAATGATTTAGTTCAATAAAATATTTTTAAATGAAAAAATAAAATTTTAAAAATTTAAAGAAGATATCTTGTGTGGCTGAATGTTCAAATTGTTGTTAGTAACTGTAGGCTTCAAGGCAAGAAATATAACAAAATTCTAATACAAGTTTTGCAATATGATAAATGGTTCAATGCAATAGAAACACTTAACAATTCCAAATTTGTATATGCCTGCTAATATTTCTTAGAAATATATATTACACAAAATGACATAACCAAAAGAGAATTTTTAAACACCGAAAAATAATAGTTTATATGAATAAATAAAATTCAGTTAGGATATACAACATAACAAAAAATGTTTAGACTTGAACAGCACAAATGACTAACTCATCCTAATTAGCACATATACAGTGTCATGCCTAAGGATCCAGAGTATACATTATTTTCAAGTGGGTATTGCAGTGTACCATAATAGATAAAATGCTGCGTGAAAATTAAGCATATGTCATCAGTTTTTAATCACTGAGAGCCAATTGTCTGACCATATTTAATTAATTAAATTGGAAATCAATGCCAAAATCATTGAGTATGCCTAAGATCCAGGGAAGGCTTACATTCTCCTCATGGGATCTGACTCATCTACTCAATATCATTGTTTTGATGATTAAACAGCAGATGTTGTACTGCCTTCTAATATGCACTTTTTGCCAGGTACAGTCTGAATGCTTTACATATTCCATTTTGTCACATCTCAAAAGGCTTATAAAGGTGGACATCATTGTTAACATGTTAACAGATGAAGAAACTGAGTCACAGGAGAAGAAGTGATGTGAAGAGCTGAAAAGTCACTCATAGACCTCACAGGCCTCAGTACTGGTGTTGGGCACCAGGTAAGTAAGTAGTGTTTGATAATTTCATGTTGACATTTTGGAGAATTTCAGAAGAGCTGTTTTGTCATTTAATCCAGCCAAAATTTTGAGATTTTGCAAATATTTACCTACTATTTTCTCTTTGCCACCCTATACCAAAGAAAGTTCCACTTATTCAAAGTGAATTAGTGAATCCCTGAGAGAAAATAAAACTCTAACACAATATCTTATACTTCAAGTGAAAATCAGAGCATTCCTTCAGAAGAAAAACTGAGGAAATATTTTACAAATATTAAACCAGAAACACCTTATTTCTGAGGTTGGGTTGAAGCCAGATTCTGGGTCTCTGGTCTCCTCTTTGATGTTTAGGATCATCAAACATTTCATTGTAAGAATCACAATGATATTAAGAGGATTGTAATTTTATTTCTATTTTAATTATTGCCTAATTAATCTTCAGCAATTCATTTCACAGATTCAATATACTATTATTTATTGACATACAAACATTGTGTGCATGCATAGATTTTATTTAGGTCTTCTTCTCTCATTATCTGGAATCAATTATCATCCACAAATTATCTCTGGGCAATGTGTATTATAGATGCCAAAGACTCTCCTCCCATGGATTTTCCCTAATGCCATCAGGAACTGTATATGGAAGCACTTATTATAAAATAGAATCATTCCTCTCAGGACGTCAGTATTTCAAGTAGATCTCCCCACTTGTGCTTACTTGCTCCTGAATCAGGTTTGTACACTTCCCAGAATTTCTGATCTGCCATTTTAGCATAAAAAGACAATATTGTCATGTGAGTATTTTTATTAGTGCCTTTTTTTCTTCTCCTTTACCTCATGCCATGTATCACCCACACTTCTTTCCTGCACTGTTCACTTATTTTGTGAAAGACAGTACTAATAAGACTAGAATGGAAAATCTAGATGGGGAAGGTATTCACATAATGAAACCAGTTATTCCTCTTCTTTTTGACATTAATATATTTCATTTCAGAACTTACAGGAGAATTTCTAGTTCTTTATGGAGGTGAAGAGTAAACATATATCAACAGTGGATGGAGCTGATGTTAGCAATGCAGGCAGGAGTGGGGTGGAGTGGGGTGTCTACATGCTGCCCAG
>JAQZBX010024993.1:0-29819 GCA_029593785.1 Cabassous unicinctus | reverse complement strand
AAAAAAAAAAAAAAAGACTTCAGCAAGAGGGCTGAGACCACCCTGGGTCATGCCTCACTGAACCAATCTAATCAACCAACTGAATCCAATACAACCAAAGGGTCCCACACCCAAAGGAATGGATTAGCTCCAAGAATATGATCTTTTCTGGGGTCCACAAAAAGCTTCAAACAGTCACAACTCTTTACCATATGACCCTCCTAAATGTATAACCAGATTTGCTGCTGCTACTGTGATCTAAGAAGTGCATACTAGAGGCCAATGCCTCTTCCTTGAGTATGTACTGGATGGTTCCAGGAGCACTACCATGGGTTGGCCGCAGCTGCTCAGCATCAGTGCTGTGTTTGTGGCTAGAGAAATGCTTCCCTTTTTCATGTGCTGTCAAAACACCCACCCCCTTCCTGGATTTACATAGCAAGACTACTTACTGCATTTATCCCTCGCATACTTCCTTTGTTGGTTTCAGCCCTGTTTCCATATGGCACCTTTCATTATGTCAGCTCAGGGTTTCTTAACCTCGGCACTATTGGCGTTTTGGGACCAGATAATTATTTACTCTGAGGGCTGCCCTGTGCATTGCAAGATGTTTAGCATCTTCCCTGGCCTCCAATGACTAGATGCCAATAGCAACAGCCCTCACCCCCAAAACTGCAACAACTCAAAAGGTCTCCAGACATGGTTAAATATTCCCTGGGGGTAAAATTACTTCCCTAGCCTCCACTAAAATCTACCGTGGTAGCAGTTGTGACTTGACCACGAATCTAACATGTGCCTTCTGTTGCTCCAGCATTTTTACCAATAAATGCTGGAGCATTTACCATATAGCTCCCTAGGTAATTCATTATCATCATCAAGGAGCAAAGGACAGGAAGGGTTGGTAAGAATGGAGCCCGAGGCAGGTAAGGCACAGGAGGCAGCAAAGCCAGGGGTGGGGGGCAGAGGCTTGGAGTTGGAAAGGCTGGCATCCTTTCCCAGCTCAGCCACTTCTTGTTGATGTGACCAAACCATGTTAGCTCTTCAAGCCATGGTTCCTCACCTGGGGAAGGGGATGAAAACAGTGCCAGAGTCTCTGTGACCAATTGCAGTCAGGAAGGCTGAGTGTGTGGGTCCCTCATGCCCTCATGAGCGTGAGCTTTGGACAGGAAGGCGAAGGAGTGGGTCATGGTGGGATGCTGAAGAGAAAGGCTTGGGCAGCCCCACACCTGAATGAAGGGAATGTGTGTTTTGTGTGTTTGCACACACATGATGGAGACAGACACACACATACATCCATGTGAATGGTGGAGAGATAAATGGAGACCTGGACCATGCCAAAGATAATGCTCCCTGACCTCAAAATCCTGCCTTGTGCCAATCAGGTTTCATCATGCCATATAATTTACCCATAAGAGGCTAAATCTAGAAAAGAGCCATATTTCTTCTATGTCTTTGATTCTGCCTGTCCTATGCCAAGCTCTGTAGTGCTACCAGTATGGCCATGCAGTCCTCCTGGAGGCTGTAAAAATGTCTTCTTATAAATAGTGATACTATAGGCAGGGCAGACAGCTCAGGAGTATGGCACTTACCCAGTGGGCCCTACTTTGGAAATTACACTCCCCAGTGTGATAGAGTTAGACTCAGTTGTGTTTTCCCTACATATGGCTCTGCTGCACCTCTATTTGAAGCTATAGTTAGTACTAGAGTTGATAAGTTTATGTCCAAGAGACTTAAATCTTTGGGCTGTCCATGTGCCAGTTAGGCCTGAATTTCAACAGACTTGCAACACCTGTTCTTCAGTTCATCGGACTCACCCAGGACAACTAAGGAGATGATGACTGACAACGACCACCTCAAAGAACAGAGAGAGTCCACAACTGCAAGCAAGAAAGTCCCATCTATCTGCCCTGTGGGACCTAAGTCCCCTCTCAATTAGAGGTGGAGTGGGCATCACCATCACAGAATCCTCAGAATTGGGGAGTGGATGATGGACTAGAGTAGACCTACAGTTGTTCTACTGTAGACTTGTCGTGATACTAACAATGGAAGAATTTTTATCATGGATGTGGAGGCAGTGGCCACTGGAGGTTCTGAGGGGAGGAAGAGGGAAAAATAGGTATAATTTGGGATCATTTTCAGGGCATTGGAATTATCCTGAATGATATTGCAATGACAGATACAGGCCATTGTATATCTTGTAATAACTTGCAAAAATGTTCAGGAGAGAGTGTAAACTACAACGTAAACTATAATCCCCGCTTAGTGGCAATGCTCCAAAATGTGTTGATCAATTGTGGCAAATGTACCACACTAATGAAGGATGTTATTGATGTGGGAAAATGTGGGAGGGCTAGGGAACGGGGCATATGGGAATGCCTTATATTTTTTTATGTAACATTTATGACTCTAAGTTTCTTTTTAAAAAATTTTTTAAAGTATATTTAAAAAATAATAAATGATGATAGAAGTGAGTGGGTGCCCAATTCCATCCGTTCGCATTCTCCTTGTGCCTTCCACATGTTTAATTTATACTGCACCATTTTGCACTTACAAAATTCCATTCAAACTAGACTTTCATGGTCCATTTCCCCAATCCCAGGACTAAGGCTGACTCTACAACCTTGGCCCTTCAAAATGTGTTGCTCTTGGAAAATATCATTTGTTCTTATCAGACAGCAGCTTTACACATGAAAAGAAGTGGCTCCAGGCTTGCCACCATAAGCACAACTGTCTCAGCTAACGTTTGAGCTAATTAAAAAAAATAAAACAATGTTTCTGAGGGGAGCATAAGTGGAAGATTAAGTAAAGTTGGTCATAACCAGGCTAGCAGCTGAAAAAAACACCTGGAACCAATGACATTTCATCCTTTGCAGAGCAATAACCTGGGTGAATATTGACATGATAAAGAGTGGCTGAACTCTACAGCATTCCACTTCCTAGCCCTAGTACATCTCAACGTTAGATTTTTCATTTATAGCATCTATCACTTTCTAACTGTCTATATCATCCAAACCCACAAAAATATACATTCCATTTGGGTAAAAGTGTTTGTCCATTTCGTTCCCTGCTGCCCACAAGAGTGCCTACCCTAAGAATGGGTTTCTATTCTGCAGAGTTTGTTGGAGAGTTAAAATGTATACAGGTTTGGTAGCCTGCAAGATGGCTTCCAATGATCCCCGCCTCTTGGAATTTACACCTTTGGGTAATCCCCTCCCACAAAGAGAGAGGGCTGACTGCTGAGTGACAGTGTGTGATGTCTGAGCCTAGTCCATAGAAGCCCTAGACCTTTCCCCTTGGTCTTTGTAGTGTTCTCCCTGCAGGGAAGCCAGATACCATGTCATGAGGATACTCAAGCAGCTCTGTGGAGAGGCCCATGTGGTAAGGAACTGAGGCCTCCAGCCAACAGCCAGAACAAACATGCCAGCCATGTGAGTGAGTCAGCTTGGAGGAGCGTCCTCCAATCCCAGTCAAGCCTTCAGATGAGTGCAGCCCTGGCCAACCTCTGACTGCAACCTCATGGGAGACCCTGAGCCCAGCTTAACCATTTCAAATCCCTGACCCACAGAAATTATGACAGATAATAAATGCTTATTTATGTTTTAAGCCACTAAGTCTAGGGTAATCTGCTATGTAGATATAAAGAACTAACACAGCATGTGAAGTTCTCAGGTGAGAGAAGCAAACAGTGCTTGATAAACATTTGAATGAATTGTTGACAAATAAAACCCCAAAAAGCTGGGAATTAGCTAGGTGACTAGAGGCTGGGTCCTAAAAGAGTTAGAATAAAACTTTCTGGTACTGAGGAGGTGAAAGGAGCTAGGTCAGGAAGGAAGGAGCTAAGAAGTTACAGGTGACTAGTTCATGCTTCTAGAAGCTGCCTTTCTTATCTTAAGACTTCCTATCCCTCCACTTCTACTTGTGGAAGACGCTTAGAGGTGCTGGCTCCTCAAACCCTGCAAAGGCACTTAAAGATTTTGGGGAGCCAGGATCCGAAGCAGATCTCAAAGTTCAGATTAATTTTCTATCACTAACAACGTTGTAACTCATTAACCTTCACAGGGTCTTTTCTTTCCCTCCTTTCTCCTCTTTCCACCATTCTTGGCTCTATTCTCTTTTCCTTTTATGCATGAAACAAAATAAGTTCTTTTTCTCCCCTCTCCCTGACCTCTCTTCCAAAAACACAATCTCATGGATAAAGATACACAGTTTTGCCTCGGATATTTTGTTCTTAAGCATATCATTCTTTCCCCCTAAATCTGTGCTTATATCAGTGTTTTCTTACTTGGCATGGGCCCAGAAGAGGAAGACTGTATCTTTATAGCTGTCTTTCATATCACCCTATCTGTCCTAGTTATCAAAGGGCCTCAGGCATGTTCATCAAAGGCTTCCGCCTCTCTTAAGTCCCAGGGAAGAGGACTTCTGCAGGTGTTGGCACCTCCACTCTCAGGGCGACCCTTCAACGTTCTTTAGCAGAGATTCCAAACAGTGCTTACCAACTGTCTTATCAGTGAGCCACAAGAGCCTCCTCATATAGTATGAGACAAAGTGACAGTGGTAGAAATTAAATGGGGACCATCTCTGTCATACTCCTCCCATTTAAGGGGGCAAAATCAGGAAGATGCACAAAAAGATCAAGGCTTATCATTCTCAACACCACCCAGCTTCCTCAATGCAAAGCAGCCCTGCCAAAATACTCCTGGGAATTTCCTTTGCAGCTTGAAGCTGAGAAAAATAAGCATCAGGACCTGCATAGAAGGAAGAACTTCATCTGTGGGTCAGATTAATTTTCATAAGAAAGAGGAATGAGCCCAGCTGAGAGGAAGAAACAAGCTTGTTGGGCCAGTTGGGGACTGGCTGGTTGAACTACAAAAAAACGACCAAGTAAAGGGACCATCCTAAGCATTACTTGGATCTACAAAGTCCAGCAGCAGTTGGGGCCAGACAGTCGCCCTTGTTTAGTTTGTGCAGGGCTGTCGGTACTGCCTCTTGTATCAGAATCTCACTGTCCAAAAGAGAATATGTGAACTGAAGCATTGGCCACCTTATGGAGAAACAGAACCCATGGCACTGGGTCTGGGTCTGCCCTGAGACCACCAGGCTTCATGAGAAAGGTATGGGCTTGCTCTCTGGGAAGACCACCCTGCAGGGCCTGACCATCCTTCCTGAGACCTGTCTGGCCAGTCCTATGGTGCTACAGATGGCTGGTCACCCCTGGCTGAACCACATGATGTGCTCATTCCGCTGAGCCTCACTCTGCTCTACATTTACGGGAAGGCACAGGAGATGCCCTTAGACTACAGAATACAAACTACAGAATCAAAAGGCTGGAGAACATTTTTACTAATAATTAGAAATAGAAGGGACAGTCCCTAAAACATTACCCAGATCTTCAATTCCTAATTCTTCTTCTATGCCTTCACAACTTAAAAGCACTGAAAATCTATCAAGTAAAGGTTGATATATCCCAGCCAACAGATAGGCATTTTTGTGCTCCATGAGAAATGCTCAAAGATCTCCTGTAAATGCCCACCTAACATTTCTCCCTTGACATAATTGCCACAAGTCATAGATATTATGCCTTGATGCCAATCTAAATGTTACTTCTTAACATATTTGGTGATAAATAAGCAACTGGCCCACTAGAATTGAATTTCATTTTAAAATACAAATCATTTATCCATTCAATGTTTTTGAGCATCTGTAGCATGCAAGCCCTTGTGTCAGGTACTGTGCCTGTTTCCTGGCAACATGCAGGAAGAAGTGGCTCCTGGAAGGAAGGGAACAGGTATCTGATTAAGGTGGTCCACATTCAGAGTATGGTTAGAATTCCATTTTGCTGCTATCTACCTCTCTTCTTGCCCCAGTGTGACTAACCAAAGTCATGTTAGTGAGTACCTGAGTGTCCTCAAGTCAAGGGCTCCCAGGAGGGTGGTACTAGGATCCCCTCCTGAGACTCAGGGTATATCCTGGAGTGCGGCTTCCTGAACCCTATCTCAGGCTCAGCAAAGCAGGATCTCCACATGTAGATACAAGGACTTGACAGTTTAAGCAACTGCCCTAGTGATTTTTAAGCAAACTAAGATTTGAGAACCTGTGCCCTCATGCACTATTTCACTCTCCAAATGATATTGCTTGAGAGTAAAGTAAGTTGGCCATGTTTAGCTTCCAGCACCAAGGGAGAAAAGGAATCAGGAGGTGGGCTGAAACTGGGTCAATCATATGATAAAAATCCCCCATGCTGCTGATGGCCAGGGGTGGGAAACCCCTTCCAGACTCCACCCAGGGAAGAAAGGTTATCGCCACAGTATTGCTCTGCCAGGGCACTGTGGCAGCCAGGTATGTTCACAAGGAGGTGGAAAGTATACCACAGGAATTTGTTACTAAAATGAGGGAGCTAAACTTTGTGAATAATTAACTAAAACCGGACTGCATCCAAGGGTATCACTTAGTAATGTTCCACTCATGCTCTCTTGAGCAGAAGAGGAAGGGTGGGGTTGCATTTGCAGCCAGTGGACTGATACTTGTATTTGGCTCTTAGTGTGTGTTTAAGGAAGTCTCACTAATGAACTTTAGCCATCCACCCACTCACTTTCCTCAAGGAAAAAATAAAAATAATTGACAAAATAATAGACAGGAGAACTCCCATTGAAAACTACTGATAGATCTTCCTAGTCTTCCCTTTATGGGACAAATTACACAGGAAGCAAACAGGGCAGCAAAGTTCTAGAGCTTTCCTTAGTCCTATTCCAGGACAAATCTCCAAGATCTTTTCCTACTCAGAGTGGAGGCATCTGGAAAGGTCTTTGGGTGAAGGAAAGTAATATGCAAGGATAACAGTTAGCAGATATGGATTCTCCTGCCTGATCCGTAGGTAACTTGCTAAAGTTCTCAGCTTTGGGGCATTATTTTAACTTTCCTTCACTCTACCTCAGGGGTTCTTAACCTTTTTTGTTCCATTAACCCCTCTGCCAGCCAGGTGAAATGAATTTATTTATTGCATATATTCATAATTGAAAGAAATATTAGATTTCAGTTAAAGGTCATAGAAAATAAAGATAATAAATTGATTTTTTTTTTCAACTCAAACTCATGGACACCCTGAAATCTTTCCACAGACCCCTTGGGGGTTTGTAGACCTCTGGTTAAGAACCCCTGCTCTACCTCATTAATACAACCTTTATGGCAGGGGTTCTTAAAGAGGGGTCCATGAGCTTGAATTGAAATTCAAAAAAACATTATTCTTGTGGGGATGTGTTGATGCAGGTGTGATATATTTACTAAATAATACACAGTATAGCGTGGACTTAGTAAGGAATCTGTGGTTTTCACCTGACTGGCAAAGGGGTCTGTGGAACAAAAAAGGTTAAGAACTCCTGTTTTACAGGAACTCTGAAGATACTGGTGGGACCAAACCACATGATTTAATTAAGAAGCACTCACCAAACTTGGATTAAGAAACTGTACAGAAAGTTTTACTGAATATATATCTAAAGTCACCATATTTTTTTTTTTGGTCTTCGAGTCAGTTAAACATCATTGTGGGTGATCCGTGATTATGAAATATCACAGAAGCTTATGATAGTCTGATTTCATAATTGTAACTTTCATAAACCTGTGACACATATATGCCCAATGCTTAAAGTAAGTGGCAAAAGGTGGTTTACTCACATGATAGGTGAAGGTAAGTACTGAGATGGCAGCAGGTTCTATCCTCTATCTATCTAGAAAACATCCCTATGACAACACAAATACATTCATAGCCAATAGAATTATGCTTTAGGTGTATTTTGCCCCAAATATCACCCCAGTATCAACACCCTGTACTAGTGGTGTACCTTTGTTATAGATCCTGAGAGAACATTCTTATATTTGTCATCATAACCACAATCCTCAGCCACCCCAGAGTTTACTGAGTTATATACAGTTGCCCTTTTATCCTCTCTATCCTACCACAGCTCAACATCTCCACACAAACGCTGACTTCATAGGGCAGAAAATAAACATACATGGACATGAGCCCACTGGAACATAAATATTCCTCTCTATGGACCCCACAAACAGGTAGAGAAGTCTCAGGTCACAGTTTTTGAATATACTTGATTCCTACCCATTTGACCCACCTTCCTTTCTTGGTTTCAAACACAGGTACTTTCTCACAAGTCTGGGAAAACATGGTGTGTGAGAATGAAGAAGGCACACAAAAACAGAGAGAAATAGTGTAAAAGGAGATCAATTGAAATGGAGAGAAAGTAAGCAGAAGGCAAGTGTCAGCAAGCTGGAGCATTTCCAGCTGCCAGCTGCTGTCCGTAACTGGGGGAAGTGGGCCTTTTCCTCAAGAGTGTGGCATGAGAAACAGACCAGAAAAGCAGAAGTGCAAGATCCTCAGGCAGAATGGGGCCTCTTTTAAGTGCACATTCACAATGAAGTAGCACACAGAGAACATGTATTCCAGCCCAAAACACACGTATTAAGAGGGAGTCAGTGGATATGGGATGTGCCTCATAGCACTTAAAACCAGGAAGTATACTCTCCTGAGAATTTTCATTAAAATGAATTTTGTATCGAATTGCTAGGTAGGGTATTATCAAAATTTGCTTAGTTATTTCATATTTTAAAAAAGCAGTCCTAAGACATTAAAGATAAAAAATTCAACCAGAAACCTCGACCAAATAGGAGGGAAATACTCCAAAAGACTTTATCAGAGACCGCAAGAGGCTGATTCACAGTCAGAGTCAAGCAGAGATGTCTTTCTGCCAACAAGGCCATGTGTAGGATTGCAGCAAATGTGTCTGCTCTCTTTGTCCCTCTTCCCAGATCTCCAGGGCAGACAGAAGCTCATGGTGCTAGCAGGAGACCCAGCTTTACAAAGGGCCCCTGACAATCTGAGACGGGAGGTATTTTTCAGTCTATTAAACATTCATACCCTCTGTGAAGCAAGTGGGCTTTTGATAGCCTCACATCAGTCTGTGATGCCCCCCAAACTTGGAAAAAGAGCTAGAAGATGCCCAGATAGGCTGCATGTCACATCAAGCAGTGAAACATCATGGGAATGGCAAAAGAGGGAGAAATCCAATCCAAGATACCCGAGTCTCACCTCAAGGCATGCATTCAGGAAAATCATAGTGGCCACCCCACACCCCAAACCTATGAAAATGGCAGCTTGATGAAAAAAGCATTATCATTGGACAGATGATCAACTTGAGCCACCAAGAGGTCAAATATGCATCTTTGGTGCTGACCGGAATGACCATGCAAGGATGATGACGAAGGTGACAAAGAGAGCAACAGCTACCAGTTACTCCTGCTTACTGTGCGTACACATCGTGCTAGACACTAAACTCACAGGGTACCAGCTCATCTGCACAGTGTTCCTCAAGTTAGTTACTATTGTCCCCAGTTCACAGACCTGGAAATTGAGGCTCAGGAAAGCCAATGAACCCACCCAAGATCACATGGACAGTAGGGGGTCGAGCCAATATTTGAACCCAGCCTGTTCTCTCAACTACAGACCTTAGAGACCACCTTTATGGAGATGTGAAAAGACATCTCTTATTCAACACATCCAACTGCAAGCTCAGGAGCTTTCCCGCCATCCCTGGAGCTCTTACCTTGTTCCCTCACAGCACTGGTCTTCAGTGAGTGCTCTCCGAGCCAGTGACATTAGCATCACCAGAGAACTTACAAGAAATGAAAATTCTCAGGCCCCACCCTGACCCGCAGGATCAGAAACTCCAGGGGTGGCGCCCAGTGATCTGTGTTTTAACAAGCTCAAGTTTGAGAACGTTGACCCAAGAAACATTTGAACTGTTTCAGTCAAAAACCTAGGTTCTCTGAGAGTTCCCTCCCCAGAATTCTTTAAAGTCAACCCTTATCAATCCCACTCCCCTTACCTTCCAACTTCTGGGCATGTCCACCTTTCCCCCTTCTCTCTATCACCTCTCTTGGACAGCTCTAACTGCCAGCATCCCTGTCTTGTTCGCTTCCATAGTGTCCTCTTCACTCTGTGGCCAAAGTGAGCTCTTCAAAGACAAATCTAACCACACCACTTCTCTGCCAAAATTTCACCACTGCCCACTCTTTGCTCTCAGGATGAACTCTCCCCTGTCACCCACAATAAAATCTGCTTACCCTCAGATCTTGTTTCCAATCATACTTTTGAGGAACAGCATCAACATGTTCCCAGTCTGTCCAATCCTCCGCATGATATCATGTGCTTTTCTTCTGTAATATTGACCACTGTTTGTGTGCATTTTTTAAAGCAGTTTGATTCACACACCACACAATCCATCCAAAGTGTACAATCAGTGGCTCACAGTGTAATCACAGAGTCGTGCTTTCATTTTAATTTACTTCGACTTTGATGTGTGTGATTATTTGAGGAATGCCTGTCTCCCACACAAGGGCAGGAACTGTTAACTATTTACCTCTCTCTCTTTTTTTAAATGAACTTTTTAATTTTAGAGAAAAGATTTACAGAAAAGTTGTGAGGACAGTACAGAGAGTTCCCATCTAGCCCACATGCAGTTTCTACTATTATTAACATCTTCTCTTGGTATGGTGCATATCTCACAATTGGTGAACCTATATGGATATATTATTATTCATTAAAGTGCATGCTTTATGCTGATGTCCTTAGTTTTCACCTAAAGTTCCTTTTCTGTTCCAGGACCCCATTCAGGATGCCACATTACATTTAGTCGCCATATTTCCTTAGGCTCCTCTGGGCTGTGACAGTTTCTCAGACTTTCCTTGGTTTTGATGACCTTGACAGTTTTGAGAAGTTCTGGCCAGGTATTTTCTAGAATGTCCCTCCACTGGGATTTGCCTGATGTTTTTCTTATGATTAGACTGGGATTAAGGATTTCCGAGAGGAAGACCACCAAGGAAAAGTGCCATGCTCATTAATCATAGCAAGGACACAGATTACGAACTTGGCTTATCACTGTTGGTACTAATTGCTATACCTGGCTGAGGTCGTGTTTGTCTGGTTTCTCCCACATAAAGTTACTCCCCCACTCCTCCCCACTCCTTTTCATACTGTGCTCTTTGGAAGGAAGAAACTATGCACAGTCCACACTGAAGGAGTGGGGAATTATGTTCAAACTCTTTGAGGGCTGAGTATCTACACACATTATTTGGAATTCTTCTCCATGGTAAATTTGTCTGTTTTTCCCCATTTATTTACTTTTTCAATTATTTATTTATATAAGCATGGGCTCAAGGATATTTATCTTTATACTTTGGGTTATAATCCAACCATACTTTATTTTGTTGCTAGAGTTTTTCCAGCTTTGGCCATTGGGAACTCTTTCAGTTGGCTCTTGTAATCCTTTGATGTACCCCCATCACTGCTTGCCCCACCCCCAGCACTTCCTTACTTTCTCACACAACAACATGTTCCAGATTTCGTTTTGTATATTTCTTGCTCCAGTCCTAGAATCAATCATTTCTTCAAGGAGCAATGAAGACGGGTATTAGAAACCAAGATCTGGATGCTGAGTGTGCTCCTTGCCACCGGGGTATCATTGCTTCTGAGTCCTACCAGTTAACAAAGCAAGGAAATATATGTGTGTAAACTTAATCCATGTACACACACATATGTATATTTCTACATATATGCATCTGTAGCTACATCAAGCTTTACATATGTTCATACTTATGCCTCCAACTCCAATCCATTACCACACGGATCTTTCTAGCCTTCTCCTCTGGCTAGAACAGTGAGCAACCTGGTTCCCACCATCCATCATCTGTTTACTTAATCATTCTAGTACACATGTATAGTGGTTTCAGAATTATTAATTTTTAACCTCAGAGGAAAAAACTTTATCAATTAGAGTACTGCTTACATACTCTAAGGAACTCTAAGGTTCCTTTTGCCTTCAGTCTTACATACTCCGCTCATTTCCAGCATTACTTAGGTCACCACATTTTCCTCCTATTCCTCTCAATGAAGTTGTTTCATACATTCATAATACAGTTAGATTATTATGCCTTTTTCTGCATTCCAACCTGATATCCCATTCTTTCCAAATACACACACACACAATAGTTTGCATATGTTAAGGATCCCTATGCTGTAAAGTTCTATGGGCTTTGACAAATGCATAGTATCATATATTCACCATTATAACATCATACAGAATAATTTCACCACCCTAAAAATTCCCCTGTGCTTCACCTAGTCAACCCTCCCCACTCTCCAACCTCCTGGCATCTATTGATCAATTTATAATAGATAAAGCTTTGCTTTTTCTAGAATGTTTTAAAATGGAATCATATAGTACATATCCTTTTCCAAATGGCTTCTTTCACTTAGCAATGTGAATTTAAGGTAACCCATGTATATGAATGGCTTGATAGCTATTCCTTTATTCCTTTTTATAGCTGAATACTATTCCATTGTATGGATGTACCAGTTTGCTTGTCCATTCACCTATCAGAGGATATCTTGGTTCCTTCCAGGTCTTGGCAATTATGAATAAAAAAAGCTATAAACATTTGCAGGCTGGTGTGTGTGTGTGTGTGTGTTTTAATACCTAGAAGTGCTGCCGGATTGTATAGTAGAACTGTATTTAGTTCTATAAGAAAATTCCAAACTGCCTCTCAAAGTTACTATACAACTTTGCATTCCCACCAGGGTTGAATGAGTTTCTGTTGCTCCACATCCTTGCCAGCAATTGGTATTTTCAGATTTGGGGGTTTTAGCCATTCTAATAATTGTGTAGTGGTATCACATAATTGTTTAATTTGCATTTCCCTAATAATAAATAATGCTGAGAATCTTTTCATATGCTTATTTGCCATTTGTATATCATTTTTGCTGACAGATCTTTTGCCCATTTTTAAAATGGATTTGTTTAAAGCAGCCATGCATATCTGGAAAAAATATCCCATCTAGAAGTGGAGTATAATTCCTGTTAAACACTGTCGGATTCAATTATGTGCTAATATTTTGTTGAGGATTTTTGTATTTAGGTTCATTTGAGATAGTGGTTTGATTTAATTTCTTTAAAAGATTTAAAGAATATTTGAAAAATAGATAGCTATTCAGGCTATCTATTTTTCCTCCTGTGAGTTTTGGTGGTTTGTGTCATTCAAGAATTAGTCTATTTTATCTAAGTTATCAGATTTGTGGGCATAGAATTGCTCCTAATATTCCTTTATTAGCCTTTTGATGTGTGTGTGACCAGTAGTACTGACTTTCTGTCTTCTCTCTTTCTTTCTTGGTTACTTTGTCTAGAGATTTATCAATTTTATTGATCATTCCAAAGAAGCTGCTTCAGGGTTTTTTTTGTTGTTGTTGTTATTGTTTCTTTTTCCTCTACTGTTTTCCTGTTTCCAATTTCAATGATTTCTGCTCTTATTTTAATTATTTCTTTTCTTCTGCTTGCTTTAGACTATTCTTCCTCAAGTTTCCTAAGGTGGAGTCATAGCTTATTGATTTTATATCTTTTTTCTTTCTAATATATGCACTTAGTGTTATAAATTTCCCTCTGAGCACTGTTTTCACTGCATCCCACAAATTTTGATTAGTTGTACTTTCATTTTTATTCAGTTCAAAACCTATTTTAATTTTTCTTGAGCCTTCTTCTTGGACCCATGAGATATTTAGAAATCTCTAGTTTAATTTTCAAACTTTTGGTGATTTCCAGCTATCTTTCTGTTATTGATTTCTAATTTAATTCCACTGTGTTCTGAAAACATACTTTGTATTATTTCTATTTTTAAATTTGCTAATGTGTTTTCTGAGAATATGTTCTGTCTTGGTGAATGTTTGATGTGAGCTTGAGAAAAATGCATATTCTGCTGTTGTTGAATAAATTATTCTTTATTGGTTGATAATGCTTTCAGATCATCATATACTTACTGATTTTCTATCTACTTTCCTTTTCAATTACTAACATAGTGTCAACATTTCCAACTATAATAGAGGATTTGGCTATTTTTCATTTCAGTTTTATCTATGCTTGCCTCATGTATTGTGATGCTCTATTGTTAAGAGCACATAAACTTAGGATAGTTATGTCTCCTTGGAGGAATTAATTCTTTATCATTATGTAATGCCCCTCTTTACCCCCGATAATCTTCCATGTTCTAAAGTGTGCTTTGTTTAAAACTAATATCACTACTCCAGTTTTCTTTTGCTTAGTGTTAGCATGTTATAACTTCCTCCATCTCTTTATTGTTAACTTGAATCTTTCTATTTAAAGTGGTTTTCTTGTGAACAACAAATAGTTGGGAAATTTTTTATCTACTCTCACAGTCCCTATTAATTAGTGTATTGAGTCCATTTGCAATTAAAGCAATTTTTGATTAAGTTGGATGAATACCTACTATGTTTGCAAGTGTTTTCTATTCACTGCATGAGTTCTTTTTTTATTTCTTCCTCTTTTTCAGCCTTCTCTAGTTTTAACTGAGCATTTTATCTTATTCTATTTTATATCCTTTCTTAGCGTATCTTTTAAAATATTTTAGTAATTGCTCCAGACTTTACCATATTTGACTTAAAATAATCTAATTTCCAGTTTCAAATAACACTATACTGCTTCATGTGTAGCACAGGTATCTTATAACAGAGTATTCCCAGTTCTTCACTCACATCTCTTGTGATATTGTTGTCATTCATTTCATTTACCTATAAGCCATAATTACCCAATACATTCTTACTACTATTTCTTTAAACAAATTGTTATCTTTTAGATCAACTATGAATAAGAAAAATATATTTTATATTACCTTCATGCATTCATTCTCTGACCCTCTTCTTTTCTTCCTGTAGATTGAAATTTCTGACATATTAATTTCCTGCTGCCTGAAGAACTTCTTTTAATATTTTTTTGGGAGGCCAGTGGGTTAGTGATAAATTTTCACTCCTCCCATTCTAGTGTTCATGGTGTCTGATGGGAAGTCTGTAGTAATTCTTATCCTTGTTCTTCCACAGGTAAGTTTCTCCTCAACTCCCAGCATCTTTCAAGTGTTTTTTTTTTATTTGGCTACAGTTTGAATAAGATATGCCTAGGTATGTTTTATCTTTGTTTTCTTGTTTTGTTTTTTGTTTTTTGCTATTTGGTATTCTGTGAGCTTCCTGGATCTGTAGTTTAGTGTCTGTCATTAATTTGGGAAAGTTCTTAGCCTTTATCACTTCAAATCTTTCTTCTGCTCTTCTCTCTCTTTCTTCTCCTCTGATATTCCAAATATACATATGTGATATTTTGATATCATCCCACAGTTCTTCGATGTTTCCCTCCCCTCCCCTCCCCTCCCCTTTCCTTCATTATTCTTTTTCCTCTGTGTTTGAAAAAGTTTTATTGACATATCTCAAGCTCACTGATTCTAACCTTGGCTAGGCTGAATCTACTGCCAAGCCCATGGAAGATATTCTTCATTTCCATTACAGTGGTTTTGATTTCTAGCATTTCCTTATAATTCTTTCTTAGAGTTTCCATCTCTCTGCTTACATTACTCATCTGTTTTTGCATGTTGTCTACTTTTTCCATTAGAATCCTTAACATATTAGTCAGAGTTATTTTAGATTCTATGATAATTCTAAAAACTGTGTCATATGTAAGTCTGGTTCTTATGTTTGCTTTGTCTCTCCTGGCTTTGTTTTTTCTTGCCTTTTGGCATGCCTTTCATTCAATTTTTTTGTTGAATGCTGTACATGTTTATCACGTAATAGGGACTGAGGCAAATAGGCCTTTAGTGTAAGGATGGATGCTAATCTGGCTAAGAGTTGGGCTGTGCTTAATGTCTGCAATAACTACAGGTGCCAGGTCCTCTCTCTACCCGCCACTCCCCAACTTATTTTATCTCCCTTCTTGACTTTGGGCTTCCCAAAGGATTCCTTCTCAGAGAGTGTCTTGCAGTTCTTTCAGCCATAATCCACTGCTGTTGTACTGGAGCCCTGTCGGTGTGGTGGTAAGATGTGTGGGGGTCGGTGGAGAGCATTCCATGATATTCTGATTAAATCACCATCTTTTAGTGGGCCTGTGTCTTGGGGCTTTCACCTTCACAAGTTTTCTCCAGTGCTACAGCTTTATCCCCCAGCCCCATATTTCCTTCCCTGCTGTGGCATTCCAATCAAATTCTTTGAAGCTCTGATGCCTGCCGAGTTTGTTTACTTTTTTCTGTATGGCAAGTTCTTTTCCCTTGGAGAGTACACCTCTGTTATGGAAAAAGCTCCATAATATGGTGTATTCCACAGTGATCACTTTTCCCCTTGCCCTGCCAGAGGCATGTGGGGCTCTTTCCCAGATCTTCACTGTGAAAAGGGGATCCTGGAAGTAAAGCCCACTAAAGTGTGGGGGGAGCCTCCTGAGACTGTGTCCCCCAGGAGTTTTCACACTCTCTGGGTAGTCCATGCTCAGTCTCCAGCAATTCATCAAAAATCACCACTTAAGAGTTCCTAGAAGTTTAAGGCTCCAGAGACTTCTGTTCCAGGTAAGCATGTCTCAGCTGTGCCTCTCTGAATGTACCTATACCTCCAGATTTCAGGGTGGCAGTTTGCTCTGCAACCTCAGTTCTCCGAAGGGGTCTAAAAAGAGTCACTGATTTTCAGCTTGCCCAGCCTTTTGTTATTCTAAGGATGGCGGTGATGATTTCCAAGCTCTTTATATGCTGGAGCTAAAACTGGAAGATGATGTGTCTCTGTGTTCACCACCGTTTACCTGATGCTTAGGACATGGCCCACATATAATAGATGCCCATAAAGGTTTGTCAAATGAATGAGTAAATGAATGGTTGACAAGTGATTGTAGTCTAATACAAACAGGAGTCTCAATTACTCACCTCAATTCTAAGTAAGCCTTTAAGTGCTCCCAGAGTCCCCATTCCCTCCATCTTACCTCACTCCAAATTGCTAGGAGGCCCCTGTGATCATTTTTTGACACTCAGTGCACATACTGTCCATATTTTCTCCCCAGGAGCTGAGAAAGTTCTAAACTACTTCTGCCTCAAATTGTTAGGTGCCTGTTTTGTCATGTAAGCATTGAATGCAGAAGGAAAAAAATATTTGTTTTTCATGCTCTCCCTAAATGCAGTACAATTAGCAAATCTTTATCTCATTTAGATACTAATTTTTATCTCCCAGGCTTATTAATAAGCCACAATCTTGTTCTAAATTATGTAGAAACTGTAGGAATTATTATCTTAATTCCCTTCTTTTCCTTATATGTAACTTTTAATGAAACTTGAGGTCTAAATCAAGAAAACAACATTAGGGGATCTGTGCTTTGAAAGCAATGTCCACCACAGTAACAAGGTTAAGCTGCATCTCATGTCCCGTATTTTAGGCAGACGCCTCCTGCAGATTCACAGAAAGCCTGACTGTGTGGAGCAGGGGAGGCCGTCTGTGAACAGATGACAAGTCCCAGCTCAAGGTTCAGAGTTCCTGGGTTCATATCCTGGCTCCACTACTTTTTGCCATTCAGCTCAGCCTCAGTTTCCCCATCTGCAAAATGAGGATAATAATAAAACCCACTTCAAAGCATTGATGTGGAGATTACATTGCCAATCCATGTGACATGCTTGTACCCTGTTGCCTGGAACCTGCATTCGTGGTGAGGATGGGAGTTTCTTAGTGATGGGTAGGGTGATGGCTCAGCCCACACCCTCTCTATTTGGGCAGAAGTGATCTCCTTAAGTGGATTTTCTTTCTTTCTGTAGGAGGCACTCACTTCCTGGAAGGCAAGTTCACACGTCCCTCTTCACTAGCCTCTATAGTTCCCCCGGCTGCAAGCAGGCTTGGAGAATGCAAATAATTACAAATGTTCTCCTCATGTTAATTTTATTAGGTTTGACAATCGAATTATTATAATGTCATTTTTAAAAAGACAGGTGCAGTGAGGTGCTTGGAGAGCGAAATTTTTTTATCTGTAGTTCGCTTTTAAAATACTTCAACCAAAATACGAGTAGATATAGCTAATATGGCAAAATAGTACCACAACCAAGTCATGAATATATCCATGTTCTCTCTACTATGCTCTCTACATGTCTACAGACTAAAAAACATTCATTATAAAATTTTTTAATTTTGTCATGCAAAAATATAAAAGCAAAACATTAAACTCTCCCTCCATAACATGGTCTCCAAAGCCAAGTTTAAATCATTTCCCCGATCGCCATCATTTTGGATTCCTCTGTCTCCACAGACCACCTGATACGCACAGGCTCATCTACCTCTGGGCACCTGGGCAGTGGTGCTTTATTGATCTTATTGGACAAAACAGGGTTGACCATAACATCTGTGGCAGTTTGACATTGTTTATGAATTCCAAAAATGGATATTGGATTATATTTGTAAACTGGTCTGTACCTGGGCATGATTAAATTATGATTAGGGCTTTGATTGGGCCACGTCAGTAGGACATTGAGTTACCCCGCCCCCACCCTTGGTGGGCAGGGACTCACAGGGAAAACTACATGGCAGAGAAGAGAGTTAGAGTTTTGATGCAGAGCCTGGGTAAGTAAAGACACAGAGAAAGAGGATGCAAGGGAGTTTTAATGCTGGAGCCCCGGGAAGTAAGCACACAGAGGAGCAGAGCAGCTGTGCCTGGAGAGAATCGAGCCCTGGGGAGAGAGACAGAGCCAGTCGCCTGAGAGTCCACAGCTGGCTTTATGGAGACAGCATGGCAACTGAGCCTGGAGAGAAACAAGCCCCAGGAAGAGAGGAACCCAGGAAGCCTGAACTCTTGGTGGACATTGGCAGCCATCTTGCTCCAACACATGGCAATAGACTTTGGTGAGGGAAGTAACTTATGCTTTATGGCCTGGTAACTGTAAGCTTCTACCCCAAATAAATACCCTTTATAAAACCCAACAGATTTCTGGTATTTTGCTTCAGCACCCCTTTGGCTGACTACTATAACATCCTAGACCCAAACACCCTTTCTACCACACAGGGTGATTGAGGGGATCAAAAAATAATGGACAAGAAATTTTAAGATCCATAGAGCCCTAAGCAAAAGTTTCTTAGTTGTTATGAGGCTATCTAAAGTATTTTGTTCACAAGAAAACTCAAACTTCTAAAATCACTCATGTTTTATCCTCTAAGGAACGTAATGTGTCCATCAAAAGAATTAGGTGGGTTCAACATTTACCATTTAATGCAAAAACTCTGGTATCATTGAAGGATTGTCTTTTCTTATCACCTCTGTAGCACCTATCCAACCCTCTTGTAGATTCACTGGGGGTATCGGGGAAGGCTTTATTTCCTATTTAATTCATTTTATTCATTTAACTCAGTGGATTTTTGTAATTCCTCCAACTCTTTTTGATGAACTCACCCATTACTCAGTTGGAATTTCTCATGCAGAGAGAGCAAAAGGCAGTTTCCATCAAGTTGTTTCCCCAAATATCTTTACTTCCTATATAAGATCATGAACCAAAAGAGTGACAGTCAGTGAGCAGTGACACACAAAAAGGCTGCACGATATCCTGTTCCAAAAAGCTTCACTCATCTCTTAGCAAGCAGAACCTTAGTCACCCACCCAAATCCCACTCCTGTACCATGACTTCAGAGTGACCTTTCCTCTGCTCCACTCACTTCCCAGGGTCTCAGAAGAAGACCTGAAGACATTGGAGCAAGGAGCCTCTCCTGTGTTGATGTGCTACTGCCCAGGACCCTCCACCAGGATGTGCTTTCCATGGAAACAGGGCCTATGCTTGGTTCATACAGTGGGTTCTCAGCAGATGTTTGCTTGAGGAAAGACCCATACGCCATGTTCAGTCTCTCCTTGGGTCTAGCTTGAGGTCAGAAAGCCCGAGAGGTAAGAGGAAGTTTCTTCACCCTGTGAGCTCGGAGACACACTTCCACTTCTGACTGCTTACACTTCTAGTTACAAATGCTGGAAATACTACAGAAGTTGCTCCTTATTATGAAATTAATGAGGATAGCCTGTTTGTAAAAACTCCAACTCTTCAAATGCCCAGCATTTGCCATCAAAGGAACAACATAAATCACACCTTTCAAGCAAAATAGTCAGCTTGACAGATCCCATCATAGGAACAGGCTCACAGCCCCAGCAAAGGAACTTGTTTTCTTTTCAACTTTGTAGGACTGGTGGGTGGTTTTGAGGAGAGCAGTTTAAATCCTCAGAAGCCATAGAAAAGGGTCCTTTCAAAATCTTATTTTTATTGTTTCATATATAACAAAGTTCTAAATAAAATTTAATTCTTCTCAATAATGCCTACTGCAACATTTCATTCACTTTTTGTGGTCTCAGAGGGGAATAATATAATAAATGTGTATTTCAAAAGCTTGATATCTCAAGGGTATTCTTCCTTTTACAAACTTTCCAATTTTTTTAAATTATTTAAAAAGACTCAGCTGATGTTTACAAAGTTATTAATTTTATTTTGATATGGGACATTGGGCTAGATTCAGTTTATTCTATATTTTTACAATAGAAATTAAAAGTCTTCATACTGTGATTCAAGCAATGGAAGAAATTGTAACAGTGAGGTGGAGACGGTGGCCACTGGACATTTTTGGGGCAGGGAGAGGAGGGGCAGATGAAATACTCGGGCTTTTTTGGGACTTTGGGGGTTGTCCTGAGTGGCGAAGCAGCGACGAATGTAGGCCATTTTCCATCAGAATATACCATGCAGAACTGGGTGGGAAAGAGTGTGGTCTGTGATGTGAATTGTAGTCTATGCTCGGTGGCAAGGCCCCAGGATGTGTATATCCATTGCGGGTGTAGTACCACATGGATGGGGAATGGTTTTGTGGGGTGTTTTTGGGGGTGTGGGCAGTGGGGAGCATGGGAATCCCTGTAGTTTCTGAGTAATATTTGGGTAATCTAGGCACCTTTATAAAATGTATATATATATATAACAAATAACATTTATGTAAACAAATGCACATATATGCATATGTATTTATATATCATTTTACAAATAAAAAATAATAATAAAAATAAAAAAAAAATAAAAAAAGTCTTCATGGCATTTTTCTAGAGATGTCACCAAGAGTTACTGTTGGAATACCACTTTAGACCATTTAGGAATTAATAATATTATTTGCGGATTAAGGTTTTGGAGTTTAAAAAAACATATTATTTTTTCCCAAATGCAAATAGCATCAAATCTCCCACTGCACACGAGAGAAGAGTGGTTGGAGTGGGAGATAGAGGTGAAAAGCAAGTGTAGAAAAGAAGGTGAGTTTTTTCTAGGACACCAGGTGGATTTCTTCAGCAAAAGCAGCATGTATTCACTTTCCAGCTCTTCTCCTTCACTACTTTGCACCTTTAACTACAGAAAAGTAGAAAAAACCATAATCAGCTCTTAAACTCTAACTCCCAAGAAACGTTTTCAGATATGGTAAGAAAGAAGCAAAAAAGAAGTCACCTTATTACATTAGACCAAAAAAACTATCCAGACAGAGCTGCACATCAGGTGAAAGGAAATGTAATTGTAATGTATTAAACATCCCTTCAGAACTACTAAAAATTAGAAATATCAAGGCCTAGGCGAGACATGACTGAAAACTGAGCTAATGGGCATAAAGACCAGTCATTAGCTAATGCAATTAGAGAGCAGATGTAAGATTTGGCAGGCAAAGAAGTCCAACGTAAGGATAACTGGTGCCTGTTAAGTATAAAGCCCAAAAAATGGAATGGAAAAAGTATTCAAAATGATAGTGTAGAAAATCTTATTTAAGAGGAAGAACTGAATTTTTAGATCAGAAAGGCATATATTTCACTGAATATAATGCTATCACCATCAATAGCTACATAGCTGTATTAAGTTAAGGAATTGCTGGAACAATGAAATAATTAACTAGGCATCTAGGCAGATAAAAGGTCCTCTAAAAGTGGGAAATATTAGCAATCTGCTCCCTTTACAGTCTCAATATTCAACAATAGAAGGCATTGTATGTGTGTCCATATATTCTGAAGGAATGAAGACATGACCAAGAATATTCCCTCCAGCAAAAATGTCACTTAAGTGCCAATTAACAGGTAGGCAGTCTCAAATATGAAAGAACCATGAAATATCATTGTGGTTGTAAAACCACGCAAAACTACTCAACAATAAAATCCACCCATCAGGGGCTGGATCAAAATAAATAAATCCGGAATGGAGGTGGCACGGTGAAGAGTATGGTGGTGAGTGGTGAATACATTTAAATATAGAACTAAGACTAAACAAGTAAGTTGTTTTTAGTTTCAGACCACAGCGTAAATGTTTATAAACTTTAGCAAATAAAAATGTATCAATGTAATTGTTAGAAACTTAAAAAAGATAAACATAAGCAACAGAAGTCGGAAGACAGGAAGATGCATATGAATATTTGTCACTTCATTTTACATTTAAAAATAAAAGCCAATGGACACTCTCTAAAACAGAACGAGGCTTTTAAAGCATAATGCCTAACCGATTTTTTTAACTCCCAAAGGATTTTGAGGATAATAACACTTCACATGGTGAAAAATATTTTTCTGATGGGCATCAATATCTTCACTGTCAATTCCTTTCTCCCTTACAAGTAAAATGACCCTTAAAATAATCTGTTAAATTTTTAAAGAGTTTATAGAATATGATTCTTTCTCTTCTGCCCTTCTACCCATGCATCCATCCATCCACCCATCCACCCATCCACCCCTCAATCCGCTCATCCACCCATTCATCCATCCTTTGATCTATATATTGCAAACAGAAGTATGTGAAATAACATTTATCAAATGTTATTTCTGGTTATTTTAGTGTGGTAGGATTTCGGGAGTTTCTTAATGTGCTTTCCTATACTTCTTGGTAGAATTTATGATGGGTATGAATTAATCATTTTAATAAAAACAAAAAGTTACTACTCTTAAAAAAGGGGGGCCTCTTGGGAGAAAAAATGAGGAAGGAGAAGCAGGGTTAGTGAACTATATCTTTTCATTATACACTGTCAGCACAGTTTAAGGTTTTTTAAATATGAATATTTAACAATTGTATTTTTATTTTATTTTTAATTATAAAATTCCATTTTTACTTTATTTTTAAATATGAAATTAAACAGAAAATGGATATTGTGTATCAAAAGAAAAAAGTTAGGAAAGTAAATATTTAGAAGTACTGCCATAGAATATATTTTAAATTTAAATTTTGACCCCTTCAAGGGTAATCAATTTTCCAAAAACACCTGTTTATTATTTGCAATAGCACAATCCCAGTGCTACTGGTTTTTACACACAGTAATCCACATAGGGTTGACTCTGATGAGAATCTTCTACGAAATTAAATTAAAATACACCTGGAGATATTTTTTACTTTTGAACAATCACAGATTAAAAAAAAAAAAATGAGGTAGAACATGCTAATCAGTAACCATATGTCTATATATGCAATTTCATGGAACTTCGTGAACATTTGTGTGCATGTGTTCATCACCATGGAAACTCGTGTTGGTCCGGCATCTGGAGCTTACTAGACCACAGCAGTTGCAGATAGGAGCAGCATTCCCAGCAGGGCTCTGGGGTGACCCGAGGACCCTGGGCTCCCCCATGAGGACAGAACCCCTGCTCTCACATTTCCATCAACACACAAGCACCTGCCATTTACCAGGTGTGTTGTAGGTGCTGGGGCTCCAGCAGAAACAAAACAGATGGAGGCCCATGCCAAAGGTGGGACCTTGGGCGGAGTCGGCCCATTATAAACAATGCCAGTGGTGATACACTCCTCCCCCTTAGGCAGCAGTGCTCCCACTTCCCCCACCCCATGCCCTGAGTACGCCATTGGAAATCACCTTCTCTTGGGGGAAATGTAGTAAGTGAATAAACAAGAATTGGACTTTGTAATGCTACGTAAAGAACAATAGGGTAAAGTAAGAAAGATTTAAAAAATAATGTAGTGTTTAAAGGTGGGCAATGGGTTCACAAAATCCTTTTCCCTTCTGCATGAGAATCTGACCTCTGGTTAACACTCCGACCTTGTTTCCCTGGTAGACTGAAAAGGTGGGTGTGTCAATTATACTGCTAGGCAGCATTGCTTAGGGTAAAAATGACCCCTAATTTGTAACTGGCATCCGCCCTGGGAGAACTATGACTATCCCTAATGAAAAGCCAAAGCTTTGGGTCTGTTTCTTGTGGGAACCCAGTAGCTATGCCTTCAATGCTGCTCAGAGGTAACTGGCTCCTGGGGCTCAGACTTTTCAGCTGAGGTGGCTCCTGCAACACCTGGCATAGATTTCACCTCCTTGCATCTGAGCTGTATAGACTGTCATCGATGCTCTCTGATACCCTTCTGAGTAAGCCTGTGCCCAAAACCACCTGCAATAATTCCACGGGTCCAAACAGTGCATGCCCACAAGGGTCTCTAGGAGGACGTGCATTACACTACAGCATGTGCAGGAAAACCTGCCCTAAATCCAGTCCCCCATTCAGAAAGAGAGATTTAAAAAGAAAGATCAAGTTGGTGAGGATACTTCTAAGCCTGAATAAAATAGCTCACTCAATTCAAAAGCATGAACCTAATAAATGGTCAAATTTAACTTGGTTTTAGAATTTATTTCCCTAAGAATGCTTTCCTGTGATTCGCAGACTCATTCTTTATACATTTTGTGTGACTTCTAGGATATTTACAAGGGGCTCCAATGGTCACAAAATAGGTGTGAAATGACAAGTTATTGGAAAACTCAATACCATAGATAAATACTATTTGGGAAATTTCATCTCAATTACTCTCAACTTCTGATCATCACATCTCTATTTGTTTGGCTACCTAACACAAATGTTTCCTGTCACCCTCAAAAACATAGGTTTGCACATACCAAAAATTGGTTCATGGCATGGGGAAAGAGTCAGCCTGGTTTTCTATTAGAGGTGTCAATATTTGTGATGGATGAGCCACACAGGTGATATGGCATAGTTCATGAAGGCAAGAGAACAGGCTTTGCTCTTTTTTTTTTTTTTTCCAGAAGGTACTTGGGATGGAACCCAGGACCTCATACATGGAAAACAGGCACTCAACCACTTGAGCTACATCCGCTCCCCAGGCTTTGCTCGTAAGGAGCCTGAGTACAAACCCCAGCCCTGTTGCTCACCAGTTGTTCAGCCTTGGGCAAATTATTCCCAAGTCCTCACTCATAAAAAAGGGCTGTAGCTTCAACTTTATTTGAGATGTTCTTCTTTGATTTAGAAAAAAAGAGGTGAAAATGGCAAGATGCCAACATTTTTCATTATTAGTGGTGTCCACCCTCTGTTTAGGTACTTTTCAGTATTCTTTAAATGTTTCCAAAAAATGGGTGCAGTGAAGAACAAACAAAGTGCCATAGGATCAAGAGTGGGTGCTGGCCTCCTACTATTTCTTTCCAGCTGTCTGTAGCAACTGAGTGCAGAGAAGGATGTTGTTCACCACTCCACACCCAGCAGCCAAAACCACTCCTGACTTTAGGAGATGCCCAATAAAGAAATGTGCTGGATGGATCGAAGAATGAACCAATGAGAGGAAACAGCCCTCCTTGGCCACGCAGATGGAAAGCCTGGAAGAAGCTAAGAGTGCCATCTGAAGGTTTGGAATCCTTCTAAAGTTGTTTTCTGTTGATTTGTTTGTTTCGAATCATTTCTGCTGAAACTTGGCCACAGGATAAATGAACCTGCCTACCACCATAAGTAGCTCTGTAAGGGCAATATCAAAATACCAGATTGCGTGCGTTTTGACAGTGTAAGGATGTCACTGCTCACTTCTGTCTGAAATCATTCCACAGCATGGAGGACAGGAAAGAAAGGTACAAGGGAACTAGCAGCCACCGCTCACCCCGAGACCACCTGGGGCAAGCCGAGCCAAAAAAGGATCTCTCTCTCTCTCTCTCTCTCTCTCTCTCTCTCTCTCTCTCTCACACACACACACACACACACACACACACACACACACAGAGCATTATTGAGTACGAGGAAAACATTCTGCTAGGCTAGAGTACATCCAGGGCTCCTCTCTAACATGGTTCATTTCAGAGGAGGAAACTACCAAAGTCTATACAATTACATGAAAAGAATAGAAGGGGGGAAGCAAAAAGAGAAACATGACAGATGAAGAACATTCACCAGAGGGCAGTTGAAATCTTGACCACACATAAAGTCATGACTATCATTAAGAGAATACTCATCTTTTAAAACAGCTCAATCCAGAGACACACAAGTTAGGGGAAGACATGGGAAGGTGAGAAAAGGTATCAAGTATAAGCTAACAGAGCTCAGGAAAAAAATCAGAAAAGAAATGATGGTAATGATTTCAAACTGAAAAAAGAGAACAGATGTTAACCAAAGGGAATACGGAGGGTATGATTGAGTAATCTGAGAAAAATGAAACAGAAATTGATTTTTAAAAAATGAAATGGAAAATAACATAGAGTTAAAAAAAAAAAAAAGAATTCAACATAAAAATACTGGGAAGACAAAGGAGATTCAAACTATGCAAAGTTTAGCAGTGCCTCAGAAAGTTGAACACAGAATAACCATATGACCTGGCAATCCCACTTCTCGGTATACACCCAAAGAACTGAAAGCAGGGACGTGACCAGATATTTGCACACCGATGTTCACAGGCAGCATTATTCATAACTGCCAAAAGATGGGAGCAATCCAAGTGTCCACCTACAGATGAATGGACAAACAAAACGTGGTACACACAATAGAATATTATTCAGCCATAAAAGGAATGAAGTTCTGATACATGCGATGACATGGATGAACCTGGAAGACATGTTGAGTGAAGTAAGCCAGACATAAAAAGACAGATATTGTGTGATCTCACTTATATGAAATACTTAGACTAGGCAAATTGTTAGAGAACAGATAAGTGACAGGTTTGGGGGGTGGGAATGGGAAAGGAATGTATTGCTAAATGGGTACAGAATTTCTGTTTGAGGTGATGAAAAAATTGGGGTAATGGTTGCGGGTGATGGTAGTACAATACTGTGACTGTAATTAACAGCACTTAATTGTACACTCGAAAGTAGTTAAAATGGGAAATTTTGAGTTGTATATATGTTACTACAATTTAAAAAATGTTGTTTTTTGTTTTGTTTTGTTTTGATTAAAAAAAAAAAAAAAAGCTTTCCAGGTAATTCTAGCCTGCAACCAGGAAAGAGAATCACTGCTGTAGAATTATCACCTGTATATTAAATATGCTCGGGTTCAAAACGATCCCAATAGAGTTGACCATTGAAGTGAATAGCAATATGGGCTACCGAACTAAGAAAAAGTAATGTAAAGAACTTGAAGCTTTGCATGGAATTTTCTGAACTTTTGTAAAGGAGTAAATACTGAAGGCACCATTCGGGAAAACATTTTTAGTTAAACAAATTGACCCCTATTAATCTTTAGCTCTATTAAATTTTTTAACTCAAGAATGCAAGTAACAGAACTTTGGTCGTGTTCTTTACCGTCAGTACAGCATAAATGCTAGTTGCTGGCAGATGAGGGGGGTCGTTAACTTTAGGAAGAGCACGCGTGTTGCTACACTTCCTGATGCCAGGCTGAATCATGAGAGGAAGTTCTATAATTCACAAACCCTTCAAAACTCCTTCGCGTGTGGTATTTTATCTCTACTCAAATGAAGCAGCACAGGAATTGCAGAGACAAGCAAACTGTGCACAGCTCTTGCCCGGCAGCCCAAAATAAGGCAGAGCTCAAGCCCTAGAAGGCGACATGCACCTTGGAAGGGCTCCCCAAGGTCAATGAGCAAATGGTACCTATTTCCAGAAATCAAAAACTATTGCTTTCTTGTATTTCAAAGCATAGAACCTGGTCACTCGCTCAGTATTCGATTTTCTTCATTTTGCCTTAATGAGGAACACGTTTCCTCTTCAAACCTTCCTTTCACCATGACCAAAACCTCAGACTCCAAATATGTTGAGAAAACAATACTGGATTTTAAACATCTAGAAATGAAAAAGCACAGCTCGGGTTTTATTCCATGACCTCAGAATCCTCTAGAACAAAAATGTAGTTCATTCTTTCAGATACTACATTGAATCTAAGTGTGCATCGCACGAGGATACATTATTTAATTACTTTCTCCAAGGCTGAGTGCCAATTCAAAGGACATCTGCTGGGGAAGACTTCAGTTGCTTATGTGACTCATTAGCAGCACTGAACTAAGCTGGGTTAGGATGGTGTGAGGGGGTAGGGAGTGGGTATTGTGTGGTGTGATGAGAGCTTTGCCATGTTGAGAATTAAAGGGCCAGTACAGATTGCCATGGAGACGACTCGGGGGCTCATCTGAAGCATGAGCGTATTTTTGGTATGGGCTATCAACTACTAGGAACCCCTAAGGAATTGGGGAGCCACCTGGGGTCAACACGTGGAAAAGTGGGGAGTGATAGGACGCGCTTACACGCCAACAGGCAGTGAGAGCTAAGAGTTAGAAGGCATAAAAGCTTCCCTCCTCAGCTGCCAAGGGGAGGGACACCAGTGAGCCCTGGTACAAGATGCACGTTCACATAGCTCTTCTAGAGCAAGCTTACCCAACAGGCCTTGCTGCGAGAACAGAAATGCTTGTTCTAGGCTGGCCAATCCAGAGGCTCTAGCCATGTGTGGCCACCAGCCCTAAGTATTTTCTATGTAAATGTCTAGTGCAAGGGTTCACAACCAGGGGTCCGTGAGCATGAATTGAAATTCAAAACACCATTATTCTTGTGGGGACGTGTTGGTGAGGGTGTGATATATTTATTAAATAATACACAATGTAGTGTGGACTTAGTAAGGGGTCCGTGGTCTAGTGGCTCTATATTGAACATCACAGTTCTGGACCCTTAGCAGGGAAGCAGGGGATGGCATTTTTCCATCCACCTTTTGTCCACACTCGAGCCACTGAGTCAGAGGGGAAGTAACAAGAGGTGCCCACCCTGAGGCCTGCAAGGTGGGTCCTGTGGATCAACGAAGGGAATCTTATAAATTCACCCTTAGAGAGAGAGTCCAGAAGTTTCTCCTACTAGTGCCAAACTTGCAGGCTCATAGGTTTTGTTTTTACTTAAGAAGGGATGCATTTTTCTCTATATATCTAGTTTGTTGTATCTAAATCCAATATGGCATATGAAAATATTAGAAAGGAATTGTAAGAATGCCCACAATGTGCAAAGAAAATTCCATGCTGGAAGCGTGAAGGATACAAAAAGCCAATGGCACGGCTCCAACTGCTGCAATCATGCAGAGTGAAAAAAACCTACATGTTAAAGTGTGTTATAAGGGCCAAAATGTTACAAAGTGTTCTAGAGCTCCAGAATCATACCATGGCCCATTGGACCACTGTGGGTGTCTGTCAGTGTCCTTGTCCAATGATGGGGATCAAGAGATGGATGGGAACTCACTCCCTAAGTCCTCCTTATTAAAACCCAGCAGCTTCCCCCAACACAGCTTTTGGATAAAGACAGATGGCTTCCTTGCAAAGTCAAGCAACAGTGTTGGGCAAGAGCCACTCTGTTCCTGTGACCTTCCCGGAAAGTCACTAAAATTATCTTGCTATTAAAAGACGCCTCTTTTCAACCCCCAGATAACAAGAAACTATTTATCCTTGATTTCTGGTCCCCGATCATTAGCATTTTGCAAACACCCTGTTCTTTGCAAGCCAGTCTGCTTGGTGCTTTGCATAGTGCATCTCTGAATGCAACAAAAACCCTAAAGTTGTGTATTTTTATCCTCATGTTGCAGATGAGGTAGCAGAGCCTAAGTCGTTTCAAGCCAATGGTGGAACCCAGAACTGTGTGATGGTCCGTTTCTGCCTCCCAGCGAGGAACTTTAAAACCCATGCTGGGAGTGGATGTGTCTCCAGCGGTTGAGCACCCGCCTCCCACACGGGAGGTCCTGGGTTCTGTTCCCAGTGCCTCCTAAAAACAAAAACAAACAACAAGCAAAACAAAT
>JAQZBX010024992.1:0-22662 GCA_029593785.1 Cabassous unicinctus | reverse complement strand
GTTTTAATATTTGCCTTTTTTGGTTTTGTAGTGTGTCCCATTGCTTGATCTTAGGAGGTGAGGATTCTGTGGGTCTAAAACAGGGAAGGCGAATGCCTTTTTGCCAGGAGGTTTTGCTTCTGCAGTAGTGAGAGGAAACCACCAAGCACAGGGTCTTAGCTCAGTCGGGGATTCCAGGCTCCCCTTCTCCATCCTGAGGCTGGCTCTACACTCAGTTTCCCCATCACAGTGGTGTCACTGGCACCCGCCTTCAGGTTCTTTCTGTCGGCCCACTACTCAGCTTCCTGCCAAGGTCCCAGGTCTTCCTTTTGTCCATTGCTGCAGAGTTTAAGAAGGGAGATTCCTTGGTGATCTCCCCTAACACTGGGAGACCAATGACATCTGAACAAGTCTGTCCTTCCCAGGGCACCTAATACTGTAAGGAAAGTCTTCCTTTCGGTCACAACAGCAGCACAGTAAAGTACATTTGCTTGGCCAAGACAGCAAGTCGAGGAGGAGATTCGGCTTGTTTTGTGTCTTTGTTTTTGTACTTCAGCTCCATACTCATTTTGATTTAGAACAAGATGCAAAATAATACACAAAGCTGAAACACGCTAACGCGGAGGGAAGGAAGATAAAGGATGTGATCAGAGAGTTTGTCCTAGTAGAGGCAATCATTGCTGTTAAAGAATACAGTGGAGTTCACAACTGCACGTGTACTATTTCTGCCCCTATTTAGTTCCCCTGGCCCCGTCCACCATCAGTTTCCATGAGTCGTTATCATCATCAGAGCTCTGCTACCATTTATTTGTTTCCTTTGACAGATAAGGTATGCATTTTCCATACTTTTTCTCATTGTTACTCCAACTCTACAGGTAGACTATTGAGGCTGTCGGATTAAATAACTGCCCACACTCTCCCTGCTTTAGGAACGGTCTTTGTAGAGCAGCAGTGTTTTCTGGAAGGAGTGAGAATTTGGGCAGTGATTTTGTACTGAGTGGTAACACTCATCTTTAGCTCTCCATAGGCCCACTTTCCAATGGATAGGTCAAAAAGGGAAAGCCCCTCTCTTTTGGATCCTGTAAATAAACAATAGTCCTGGAATTTCTGAAATTTATATTTTATGTAAAGTCTTAAAAGCTGTGAGCACTACTGTTTGATTTTTTTAAATCCTCTCAAGTCCATTACGATTACATTTTAACATTAATCCCCAGTTCTCAAGACAAAGCCAGAATAATGGGATTTGGAGCTCCGACTCATGGGGTTCTGAGTAGTAGCTCTGACACTTAATCGCTTTGTGATCTGAATTATGTTACTTATTTGCCAGGGCCTCAGTTTTTTCAATTCTCGATTTGTATCTAATTTATATAGTTTTTGATAAAAGAGATAATGCATAGAAAAGAGCCTGAGCCTGGTGCTGGCATATAGTTAGTGCTCAAATGTAGGAGTTATTGGTATTTGCAAAGGTAAATTATAGGGAGATTATGTTATTTTCCAGATCCTAATAGTTTTATTGAAGTCCAGATTTGAATGTTAAGATTAACTTTAAAAATGTGCAATAAAAAAAAAATGACTGATGATATTTTTTTCTTAAAGGGAAGAGCGTGAACACAGTCCCCCACTACCACAAATTATGCAATCGAGTTTCCTGCATTTGGGGAAATCACAGGGGTCAGCACATCCTGAGTGCAATGGATAAGCCTCACCGTGGGAAAACCACCTTCGTGATCATGGTATCTCTCCTGCCAGGTAAGTATGATGATATTTTGAAATGTATAACCTCCACAATTTGACATGGCATTGGCCTAACAGTTGTCTAAATTCCATGTCCAAGAAATGAGATATTGCTTTGCTAAAAGTCTATATAGATATTCAAATGGCCCAAAGATCTTGAGATTTCCTGAAGGGAAAGTATAAATTTCAAAGATAATTAAATATATAAGCAACACTAGTTTTCACTCTCCAGATTCTGATAAAATAGCTCAATATTGTGTGAAAACATCCTGGCAGGGCAGCTTATTTTGTATAAAAACTGGCAACTGGATTCCCCTTTATTTTTCTGTAGTTTTTTAAAGCACTGCCTAACAATAAATCCACTTGTGCTCAGCCTCCCATTCAACCACATTTTTTCCCCTCAGTGAACAGAGTTATTTCCTCTTGAGGAAGAGTTTAATAAAACATTTGAATAAAATAATTCTCTGATACAGTTGGAAAAGAGGAAAGCACACTTTTCTTATCTGACTCCATAAGTTAAAAACAATTCAGAAAAAAGTAATTTATTGCCCAAGGAACTCTTATTTTCAGTTTTTAACTTTTGTAGCATAATGTATTGGGTAACCATTGTAATGACCATTTAAAAACTGTTTTTCAGCCAAGTCCCAGGAATGCTCCTTGAAAGATCCTCCCACTACCCTCTACCCCTGCCCTGCAGCCACTCCCACCCGCTGGGGTGACATCAGCTTGGGGTTCTTCCTCAGGACAGCTCTCAGGGCTGAGGCACAGCCACGGCGCTCTCCCACTCTGGGGACCACAAAAATCCCCAAAGTTTCTTAGCGAACACCCTTTAAAAAGTTGAGGCCTGTGGAAAACCTACGCACGGAAAGTCTGTTTCTATTTCAGTTGTGTATCAGTTAAGATGGAAAATTTTTAAAGTCCACACAGATGGTAAATAAATTTCTGCTACATGAGGCAGTTCCTGGAATAAAGCAATTTTCTCAAATAACAAGTGCCAATTTGTTTTTTCAGCGGGTCTTATTTTTAACTTTCCCAGGGAATGGTTGAGAGACTGGGAGCAGTATCCCTCACCTTTGGAATCCAAGTCTGCTTCCAGGAGAAGAAGCTAACGCAGCTTTCACCACAGACGTATACATTTCTGTACACACATACGCGCAGTGAGTGAAGGGGGTGGTTGTTCATTTTCCTGGGCGAGGAGAAGGAAAAGACAGGAATTTTGAAGAAATACGTATGTTTTCACCCAATGTTTAGTTTTCTATAACCTACTTGAAACCGTATGAAATTGACTCTCCGTCTTGCTTAGGACTACACTTAATATCTTGGACGAATGACCATTAATCCTTGAGAACTCATTACTCACTGTTAGATTTGGCATCTGTCCCCAGAAGCCTTCACCATCAGTCTCTCAGGACTTAAGTGAAACCCCCTAATGCTTTGCTGGGACATACTTCATTGGGGAGAGCCATTCCTGGGAGGCATTTGGCAGGGAATGCAGGTCTCTTAAACAAAACTCTGCCATTTGCCAAATGAGGGAGATTCAAGCATCTCTTCTAGCAGCAGGAACTCTCTATTCATAAGAAACACAAAAATGGACTATTAAATAATTGAATAGTTATTACCGGGGATGGTTTTGATGCGGTATTAGGTAAAACATTTCAATCAGCACTACAGAGGATCTCAATCAACAAATAGATATTTACTGAGTGCCTGAATACTAGTCACTGGGAATAAGGAAAGAATAAAAACGTGTCTTTGTTCTGGTCTGCTAGGCTGCCGAAACGCAATATACCAGAAATAGGTTGGCTTTTACAATGGGAATTTATGAGTTCACAAGCTTACAGTTCTGAGGCTGTGAAAATGTCCAAGTCAAGGCATCATCGGGCAATGGTTTCTCCCCGAAGACTGACTGCTGGCAATCCTGGACTCCTCTGTCGCATGGCAAGGCACATGGCGGCAGCTGCTGGTCTCCCCCTTCTCTTCGGGTTTCCTTGCTCTCCGTGGCTTTCGCTCTCTCAGCTTCTGTCTCTCCATATTCATCCCACTTATAAAGGACTCCAGGAAGAGGGCTGGGACCCACCCCAGGCCACGCCCTGACTGAAGTCATCTAATCAAAAGCTCCCACCTACAGTAGGTTCCCACCCACAGCAGTGGATTAGCTCTAAGGACGGGACTTTCTGGGGTCCATAAAAGCCTCAAACCGTCACGTTGTCTTAAAGAGGTTATGCATGAAGGCAAGTTTGAAAGCTGTTCTCTGACTACCAAGGGCCACACCGTGATGCTGAATCTCCCTGTAAGGCCAGGAGGGCTGTGCTGACCTGACCTGCCGCGAGAGACACCCACGATCAGGTGGGATGTTTCCATGTGAAGACAGGAAGACAGATTTTTGGAAGAGAATTTTTGAAGTCCTTTTTCTTAGTGACACTCTTATAACCTTTCTGTTCCCAGGACAACTTTTCTTGTGTGCCAATTCTAATGTGGAGAATAAACACTGACAAATAAAACATGATCATTACATTGAGATTAAAAACACTTTACTTACATGCAAGTATGTGGGGATTAGAGAAATGAAGAGCTGAAAGGGACATAAAGACTTCCTCTTTCAACACCCTCCCTTGAATAGTAAGGAGACAAGCTGAGGAGCTCTCAGGTCTCAGACATGGTGGCAGAGCTGAGCTGGGACCCACATACCTCCAGAAGCCAACTCTGCTGGTTCCATCATCACATAAGAAACAATCTTCTGTGGTATTTATGTGAATATGTGTCAGCATGGTTTATTAAGAATGAGAGACTTCTGAGATTTATTCCTTAACACTCTCTTTTTTTTGGTTATGAAGTTTCCTCTAATTTTATACAAAATCAAAGTGTAGATATTAAGGATTAATAAAAACATTTCAATATAAATATAATTAAAATGACAATTTTTATAGAGAAAGACAAAATTACAGTTTCAGTTTAAAAGTAAAGTTCTAAATATTTATAGCTAGTTTTTCTTTCTTGCCTTAAATTTGAATACCAGGATTGAATTTGTTTAAAACAGTCTTTTTAGAAAGGTGTTTCTGCTAATAAAGTATAGATATCTCAATAATTAAAGTTTGTTTTTGAAAATCTTTACTTTGGAAAACACTGCTTTTTAAGATTGGTTCAAAAAGACTTTGAGATTGTGATTTTGAAAGCCCAGCGAAAGACCATCTTTTCTATCAGGCCTTTGGCTAAACAGAGTGGTTAAAATAATGAATTTCCTCTTATTCTCAGCATGTGCCCAGAAGCAATGGAGATTGTTGAATTTACTTAGTGAATTAAAGAAAGAAAGTGAATAAAAGACCCTATTATATGTAGCAACCATAGAAAATAAAGATTATAAACAGTAGTAGCTTCATAATGAAAAGAGAGACATAGCCATAACCACAAACTCTTTTTCAGAGATGGGGAGACTCCTTGGTGTGCTCCAGCTAGGAGGCAAATGGGGAGAAATACAAACCCTGAGGCTGAATATCAAATCCTCAGAAGAACATACTGTGGACTGAGGTAAATGCAGTTAAAATTAAGCCTCACTGATTTAGCAAGTATTGGGTAAGTGGAGTCAAGAACTGAATTTGTGATGTGAAAGAGCCCACAGAAGCCATCTTCAAAAACTAATTAGATATGAGTGAATCCTCTATATTTTTTTATGTAACATTTATGTAATCTAAAGCATCTTTAAAAATAAAAATAAAAAACTAATTAGAGTTGAGTGAAATTTTTCAGACTCTAAAAAGAGAATAAACCTAAACTCCCATCATTTCCTTCAACCTGGTATTTTCTGTAGATCCCACACTCTTGGATCATTATTTCATAATCAGTTCTCCATTGAATTCTGAATGGGAGGTGCTAAAATTCCTTAAGATAATCAGTTGTCAGAATATTTACCATTTTCCAGGGATTAAGTGAAAGTGAGTAGGTTGCCTCTTGAAGCAAAAAGCAGTTATAGAGGTGAAGTGTGATGGGGGAAATGCATCCATTTAAAAGCAAAAAGCACTTGCGTTTTTTTGAGCTTTAAATAGAATGAATAAAAAAATATGTTACCGTTGTACTGTAATAATACAATATTATTATTGTAATAATATTGTATTATTCATTGCCTTGTGAATATTAGCTCTTCCCATGACTTTCTGTGGCCACCCAGCGACAATAGCTTTATTTTTCGGGATGATTTAAAGCATCATGCCAATGATCCAAGGCTCATTTTCTATAAAAAATGAGTGGATTGAGGTTTTCAAAATATTAGGAAAATTAAAAACATATGCAAATTTATTATCATAATTTCAGAAGGATTTTCCTATCCCTCTAGGAAGTTTAACATTTAGACAAGGAAAGAAGGTATATTTTCATTTATATATACACATCTACAGTACAATACTTCTTAGTATAGCTAATATTTAAGCAGACCACGTAATCTCTCATCTAAATGCAACACGCCAGGGAGTGGAAGGCGGAGCTAATCAGGCAGGATGCTGGGATAACAGGCGGTGGGCATGCACCATAAGGTATCTGAGTTCCGAATGTTTTTTCCACAAGTTTTTTGTTTCTTAAGGCGTATGGCAGTAACTTATTCACCTTTGAATATCTAGCAACTAGCATCATGGCTAGGTGGTTTAACAAAAAGCTAATTGAATTAATTCATGATTGATTGAATTAACATATATATATATTTATAAAAACAATTTTTATTTCATCCTAGGACAGTCCTTTATGCACATGAAATCTAAAGATGTTTAAAACATCATAGTCAAGGTCAAGTGACTCTCTTTTCTCTTTTTTCAGGCACATAGCAAAAGAAATTATGCTTTTCTCCTACATCCGCCTTTCTGAAAGCAGAGACAGTGGTCACCTGTGGCTGGGGGATATGGACTCATTCATCTGTTCATCTGCTGGCCCTTCATGCCTGCCTCCGTCCTCCCACCGCCCTCCCTTCCTGCGCTAGACAACTTCCTGTTTCTCACGATGCTTTAATGCTCACTAGAGTCATACAGCAGCCCACAAAGAGCCCCTGATGGCGGTGAGCGCGCAACATCACCAAATCAGGCAGTTATTAGACTTATCTTCAAACAAGATGAAAGCAATCATGCATCCTCATTCATATTACTTCCTTCCTCAGTGAGGACATCTTCTGGGAGACAAGGTGGAACCTTGGAGAAGGCGGAATGAGTTTGAAGCAAGGAGGGGCAGACAGTGACTACTAAAGGATTCTGAAAGCCCACAGGAGGCCAGGGGGCACTGGTTTTAGTGCACTTCTATAGGACGCTTAGAGTGAGGGCCACAGTTTTCACAAGTCTTTAAAATCGAAGCTGGGGGATACGATCTGCAGCTGATAAAGACCACGAGATTGGGTTAGTTCTTTATGAAGAAGAATAACTTGATGATGATGTTTCCTGAGGAAGATTAAATCTGGTTCCATAATTATATTGTAAGCAATTTTTATGGCCTTTCCAATGTTATAGTTAACTTATAGAAGAAGCACAGAACGATTAATTATAGACACAAAGAAGAATGCAAATGCTAAAAACCTTGAAAACATAAAACAATGTAACCAAAAAATCAGGAGGCAGAATAGGAGAGGAGAGATGGACCAAGGAGAAAGTGCTAACTTTCTTAACTTTTGAAATAGAAAGAGAAGTACAATTTAAAATGGATACATCAACACATAGAAGAATGGACATTTTATATATAATAATTCGTGGCAGCAAATAACAGAAGAACTAAAAATTCAAAAGTAAGAAAAATAATAGGTACAAGGGAGAAGCTCAGAAACAGCATGAGAATACTAAATTCCTTGACTTTGTAAGTTCTTGAGGATAGACAATTTGTTCTAGCTCATTGCAATGAACTGTGCTTGGCACAAATTAAGTAGTGAATACATAGTTGTTAAATATATAAAAGGAATACATCCTGGATTCTGTGTAATGTCAATTAACAAATAGAAATGAAACACACGTATTTATCGTCATATTGGTAATATACCAGAACTGGAAACATAAACAGTTAGCAGTGGTTCTTCAGAAGAATGGGACAGATAAAGGAAGAAATTTAACTTCTGATTTTAGCCATGTGCATGTACTACTGCTTTAAGAAAAAGAGATAAAAACACGTAGTTAATCAATAAATCAATGCATTCTGTCTGGAGGTGTCTATTTCCAGACCACACAGTGAGGCAATTTAAAGCTTGGAATTCATTCTGGAATTTTGACTTCATATAATTACTTATAGGTATGGAAATCATTATACAAATATAATAAGGTACATTTTATGTAGAAATATCCTCACATTATTCACTCTATCTTACTATTTTTTAAAATTATAGTTGGCAAAAGATATAGGCTAGAATTAAAGATGTAATGGTGTGGGGTGGTTACTTGATTTAATTAGAACTGAAGGTCAGTGCAGTAGAAAGAACAGCATTATCTATTATTGTGCACTAAGATCAGGCTTGAAATTCTGTGAGGATCTTCACTCAGCCATTCATTCTAGAGAAATTTAGTGAGTGCTCACTGTATGCCAGCGATGTGCTAGGCACAGAGAGAGAATGGTAACTAAACTGTGAGTGGGCTGGTCCCTGCCTCCTAGGACTGCAGAGTTTGAAGTGGAGGTACAGACAAGGAATAGATCATCCCAGCAGAGTGTGATAAGAGCCATCGCAGGGTCTGTGCAGCGGGCTGTAGAACGCTCTGAGAGCACCCGGGAGGAGGACCACACTCAATCTGAGGGGTTCAGCGGCGGCTGTTTGAGTGAAGCGACATGTAAGATGGGACCTGAAGAACGACTGGATGAGCCGGGCAAGGGCAGGGCGGTGGGATGGGAGGAGAGCGCCTGCCGAGACTTAAGGTGGGGAAAGTAGGGAGAGCTCAGGTAACTGGAAGACGTTTAACGTGGCTGTGAAATGGGAGATGAGGAGAGGCACAAAACGCGACCTTGTAGGTAAGCCTGGCCCGGACTGTGAGTCCTTGAAAACCATATTGGAATTTTTGAAGCTATGGAGGGGAGAGTGACAGCTTTGCATTATGTAAAGATCATTTGGGCTGCAATGTGGAGACTGGGTTAGAGGGGGTTAGGATGGAGGCAAAGAGACCAGGTGACAGGATGATGGTGAAGTAACTGGAGCAAGAGATGGGGGTAGGATAAAGGCAATGAAGATGAGAAATATTTAGGAAGTTGAATCATTATTTCATAACAATGAAATAGTGTTGCTAAAGTGCAGATAGATTCCAAGTCTCTAAGTTTGTCAGCGAACTTTCTGGAGTTATTATGACTAGCCCACAGGTGTATGGGATTGTGACCGCGTGAATCACAGAAGTTGGAAATAAATCTTTCGAATTCCTGAAACAAGTCTTTATACATGGATTAATTCCCTTTAGTTCTTGGAGCTATGGAAATACTTTAATTTGCATTGCTTTTTCAGAGTAAATGTGATTGTATAACTCCTTCCTAAGTGAAAGGATGGCTCTGTATATTTAAGTGATGGGTACTGCTTACAACGCACCCTCAGTTATACGGACTTGTTTAGTTCTTTTGTTTTCAAAGTTTCACAATATCCTTGTACAAGAAGATTAGGAGCGCAGAGCAGTGTTATCCAAATGGTAATGGAATTCTGTGCAGAGAGAACTGAAGGCAGTGGCAATGGGAGGAGGTAAATATGTCACTTTGAACATAAGCAGAGCCTCGAGGCAAACAGTCAGGAAAACCCTGTCTGCTCCTTCTCACCTGGGTGTCCACTGCCCATGGCAGAAGGAGAGGGTAACGATGGGCGCCCTGCAGAGAGATTCCTCTGGGTTTAGAAATGCCAGCCCAGCAACTGCAGGCGGAACAGTTTGCTTATTTGCTAATACTTCTTCCAGATTTAAGTGCTTGTTGTTAAGTAGCTGATGTGACAATTACTTGAAAATGCTGTGTCAAGTATAGCTCCGCTGGATTTGAAACGTAGAACCATGAAAACCCCTAGACAAGGTTATTATTTTCCTTAAGTGTGAAGGCTGCGTCTCTTTGGCATTTTAAAAATGACTGTGAGGTTGCTTTATTGTTCCTTTCAATAGCAGGGCCCCTAGTTCTATCAGAACACTTCCACGATGTTCTTCCTGGTAGACACTGATGTTTCTTTTTCTTCCATATAGTACAGGAAACCCTAACGTGGCCATTTTCATTATTCCTGATATTGTTTTAATCTCTCATCATAAACAACAGGTTAAAAAATCTTTCAGTATAGACTGGAACAAATAATAGCATAAAAATGCTCCTTCTTTGGGCCTGCAGCTCCCACTTCTTCCTCCCCTACCTCATACAACTTTGTGTGCACCAAGTTTTGCTGTGATAGCCTGGACAGTAGCTGAAGCTGACTCTATGTTATGCAGCTCTGTCTTCAGAAAGACACACATATTGGCCAGCCATTCATGTGCATCACTCCCTATGTCAATGAGTAATTTGATCCTCTTAAAAACAAGATTTTATGTGGCAGTTAGAAGTTAAGTTTCATGACCAATTGTTTTCAAGTAATCAATACAACTATTACCCATTTTTTCCTCTATCACAAAAATAAACGATCTCAGTGTTCGGGTTGGGCAATTTAGGGTTAGATTGCCTCTAAGGTATTGAATGTCAGAAATAGTTTATTTCTGTTTTAAGCTGCCCAGGACAGCCTTATGCATAATTTAGCATCCTTTTGTTTCTAGTCTAGACAGAATGGTAAATATAGAAATTTATTGCTTTACTTGATCATTAACATGTTTAACTAAAAGAAACATTTGCATAAAGATTATACTGAAATCTGCTGGCTAACTTCCTTTCTCCCATTGCTTTCTTAATGATTACTCACATTGTGGAACTTGTTTGAAATACTTTTCAGATTGTTTAAAATCTATCATGCCTCAATCCAAACACTGTGGACATCTGAGAGAAAGCACTTTGTAACTTCTAAGTGGACAGAGATAATATTTATGATAAAAGTCTATGTTGATCACAGGGAAAGAGTACAGAATAAATGAATTAAATGAAAATCCATACCTTAGGAAAGGGCAATGTTTTATGATGAAACTAGAAAAGACATCTGGAGAAGCTGAGAAAAACTTCAGCTGAGATTCTGTTTTGAGTTTTTAAAAATTCACTTTACAAACTTTTTTTCAGCCTATTCCTGAAATGGTAGTTAAAATTCTCAAAGCTGTTTGTTTTTCTGCACAAAAAATGGACAAATGTCTAATATACAGGGATAAAGCATTTCTTTTCATCATTCAAAAAAAAATAAAAAAGAACCCTTAATATTAGGTTTGTGTTACATTTTGATGTTGGCCAATTCTTTCTGATTTCTTTTAAATTATACCTTTTCCATGATAATATGCAACTCAGCATCTTCTCTGTGGGGCAGCAACTTTGCACTGGTAACACTACATACGACCATTAGTGCCCTAAATTCCAGCTCCTTGGCCGTGTCAACACACACGCATTATTCCAGCCAGAGTGAAACGCAAGGATGTTTAAAGTTTCCTCCAGCTGGAACGTTCCATGAACCTATGAAAAGAAAATTCTCCTTCATCCCATATTTACTTCCAGTTTCCATCCTTACCACCTTTGGAAACATGTGAGGGCAGCACACAATTAGCAAACTTGCTGATATTGGCCCACAGTCAGCCACCCCTTGGGTCCTGTGTGTTTTGTCTCCTCCTCTACTTCCACATAAAGACTGTACTTATTGTAGGAAGCCAAATATCACATCTCAGATTGTGCCTGATTTAGAGATACTAAAAATTAAATATATAGATATATAACATATATGGCATTTTTGCTAATTAACTTATTTTATCTTTCGTATCCCTGTCACAGGCTTGGATTTTATATACTTCATAATTCTCTTAAGAAAAATTTTAACTCATTCAGAAATTCATAGATACTTGTCACATAAATGATCATTTAATCTAAATAATATTTAAATGCTAATTGAAAATGAAGGCTCTTATCGCGCACACTGAGCCCAGCAGTATTTTCCCACGTGGAGTTGGTTCAGTAATCGCATGAGGTGAGCAGGACGCTCCCTGACTGCTGGCCTCTGAACAGGTCAGCTAACCTGGAGTCCCCGTCACGCCTGGGCCCATGGGTTTCCACTGTTTGTTCTGATAATTAAAGAACTTCTTGATTTACACTTACATAAAATGGTAACTGAAATCTTATCTTTTATCAGATACTTACAAAGCACATTTCTTGTGTGTTGCATTATGAAAATATCTTTGTGTGCTTTTTCAGTATGACTCTAAAGAAAATTTCCAATTGTGGGTTAGCTAATACATGATTGGAAGATGAACTATCATAATCAGAACCGAATTTTTATCAAGCAAGGAATTTAAGTCGCTGGCTTTTTTCCTTCTCGTGTTTTCTGTATTTGATGCCGTTAAATCATTTTGTTATAATCGTTCATAATTATAAAAAAGCAATAGTATTCCATATATGATTCTTAGGTGTCACTAAAGGTGTTGAGAGTTCGGGGGAAGGAAATCTCATATCATCATCATTTAACCAGTTGAACCTTTTTTTTCAGTATAACTCCTAATAATGTCTTAGTCATCAAGGGAAGTTCCATGATCTTCATTACACTTTTCTGCTAACTAATCAAATTCTAGCCCAGGAACAAAGTAACAGCATCTTTTTCAGGACACATTAGTATGTGGAAATCTAGATAATTTATTTTCCTTTGATAAAAAGTGAAGGCAGACATAGCTTAGCTAAAAATCGAAGTTTGGAATGAAAAGCTCTTAGAAATGGAAAGCTGCTTTGCCTACAGTATGGCATATGAAGTACTGCCATCCCTTTGATTTACTTATAGCCAGGAAATAGTGATCAAAAAAACCTTTAGTCTTTAAAAGTATTCATTTGCATAATGGCTTCTTTGAAATTTTTGCTTATTTCATTTTCTCCCTAAGATTTAAGTCTGTATATTTAAAAAAAATAAAATAGTATTCCACAAGAACAGTTAAAATAAGCCTCCTTTTCCCTCTTTCCCACAAATCCAGTCTTTGCACCTATCAAAGCTCAGCTCAAGCACCACTTGAGTGAAGCCTTCTCTGCCCTCTCCATCTGGCAGAGGTTCTTCTCCCAGCCCTGGGCCTCTCTCTCTTGAATTTTGTTGATCATGATATTGTTGTTCCTGTGGTTAAAAAACTAATATTAAAATAGGTTCTAATACTAACAATTATTGAAGTTAGTTTGACTTGATATTCAAGTTAGTTATCTGTGTCTCTACTAACGATTAAGCTCCTTCAGGTTAGGATGCAGCTACCATTCTTATTCAGAACTTGCATCCCACATAGCACAGTGTGTAAGTGGGAGAAGGTGCTTAATAAATATTTGTTGAACTTACTCTCCAGTTCATTGGAATCACCCAGGATAACTAACAAGGTGGTAAGTGTTGACAAACACCACACCAAGGAACCGAGAGAGCCTACAACTGCAAGCAAGAGAGTCCCATCCATCAGCCGTGTGGGATCAAAGCCCCCTCTCAATTAGAGGTGGAGTGGGCATCACCATCCCAGAATCCTCAGGACTGGGGAATCAACTATGGACTAGTCTAGTGAAGACAGAAATATGGACTAGAGTGGACTTACTGGTATTCTACTACAGACTTATTGTGATTCTAGCAATGGAAGAAATTATAACATTGATGTGGAGGCAGCGGCCCCTGGAAGCTCTGGCAGCAGGGAGAGGGAAAAACAGGTGTAATACAAGGGCATTTTCGGGACTTGGAATTGACCTGAATGACATTGCAATGACAGATACAGGCCATTATATATCCTCCCATAACCTACAGAATTGGGTGGGAGAGAGTGTAAACTACAATGTAGGCTATAATCCATGCTCAGTGGCAATGCTCCAAAATGTGTTCACCAATTGCAATGAATGTACCTCACTAATGAAGGATGTTGTTAATGTGGGGAAAAGTGGGAGGTGTGGGGAATGGGATATATGGGAATCCTTTATATTTTTTTATGTAACATTTTATGTAATCTAAGTATCTTTTAGAAAAAAATAAAAAATACATTTTAAAAAAACATACTACAAAAAAAATATTTGTTGAATGAATGAACGGATATTCCATGCTATACTCTATAACGATAAATATAAGACAAAGGTGTCCATGTGGTTTGACTTCTTTCTAAATTCCTTCTCAAACTTTGTACCCCCACCTCCTCCCCCCCGCCCACCACACGCACAATTATTCCCGGACAGGCCAGCTCACTTTCACATCTGTGCAATTTGCCAAAACAAACAAAACAACTAATAATAACACTAGCTAAAGTCACTTGGTATTTACTATGTGCCAGGCACTGTTTTGATTAGTTCATATAATTAGCTCATTTATCCTCCTACCAGCTGAGTGAAGCACCCCATCACACAAATGAAAACACAAAGGTGCAGAGAGTTTGATTAACATGTGCAAGATGCACATGCTACATGCATAGTGCTCTAGTGAGGTTCACCACGGGCCATGCGGCATTCCAGAAATTTCCATCTGAAGTAACTATTGACGCTAGCTATACCTCCTGTGGAGATGGTTGCCACTAGAACTTTCCTTTTTCTCACAAATAATTATTTTCTAATTCTTCTGCTATTTGACATCAGGGCTTTACTTACCTCAAGTTTTGATTAAAAAATGGATTGTTCCAGGCACTGTGCTATGTGGATATTTAATCACATTTTGTATCTCAGACAATGTTGCTGACAACCTTGTGAGGTGGGAAATATTAAAGGTTAAACAACCACAGTCAGGCTGTGCTGTCTCCTCACCACGGCCCACTCTTGGGGTTAGAAATTCAAGTTCAGAGCAAGTTATCCATTTTCTAGACCAAATAATGATGCTATTTCAACATTTTTTCTAAACTTCTGAGTTAATTTTTAATGTGTATGAAACAGCAATAAACCCTTTGAAAGTTTCGCTGGCTCAAAAAGAGAACTTAAAAATTGAAGAGGTTCATTAATCACTAGTTTTATTCCTGAGCCAATGTGGACATAGAAGTGGAAAAATAATAAAAGTGTCCTTTCCTATTTGTTTGTATTTCCTTTGAAAACTGTCAGGTTATCTGTTAAGTAGCACTCTAATTTTCTTTACAATTAGAAAATTATCTATGAAATCAAGATCTTGTTGGCAGTAAGGGATGGGTACTTTATTTCTATAAATGCGAGCCAGAAAATGAACAGCTCTTGTTGGCACCGATGTGTCTAATGCCCAGATGACAGAGGCAGGCCTCTGTTATGTAGGCAATGCTAGCTATCCAAACTTTTGTGGATATTGGCATTTCTTCGAGTGAGGCAGCCAAAACCGATGGTGGTTTTGTTGGCATTAAAAGATTAATAAGTTGGTCCTGGTTTACAGTAACGTAAATCCATGAGGAAGAAACTAAATCAGCTTCACTCTTACGATAGCCTCTAGTGTCCAACTGGCTCTGAAACGACCATTAATTATTTATAATAACATCATAAAAGCATATTAATACTTGCTCCAATAAAAACTGATGTTGGGTTAATGTGAACTTATTAATGATCTTGTTAATAACTAACATAACTTAGTAATTTTGGTCCAAGTCACTGCTTGCATGAGAAGCACATCACACATAACTACTTTCAACAATATCTGGAGCAAGAGATGTTCAGATCCAATTGCTCTCTTTCGGAATATATTTCTCTGCCTTAAAGGCAACTAGCAGCAAATGTCCCTGCTTTATGTGGTTGTCACAGAAGAAGTTAAAAAGAAGATGACCATTGTATGACACTCTAAACAAGGGTTCCTCGACCTGCCCTACTCACTCACCTTCCAGTCTCTTTCTCTGCTAGCCCTGTCCTATCTCCTCCACTCCACCCCCGGCTTACTCAGTTTACCTTCACCAGTGAAGCTACAGATTTTCTAGACGAATGGTCTTCCAACTTTTTTGATTGTGTACCCCTCCCTCAGTGTACCCCTCCCTCAGTGACTACATGTGATATTTATATATAAACTACAACATATATTTTGTATTAATAGATCATATATGTTATAAAACACATACAAAATTTTTAAAAGGTTACATTAAAAATAAACATGAATGGACATTCTAATATTTTCTTCCCCTACACCCATTCTTGCTCATTCTTTGGAGACAAACGAGTAGATTCTAAATAACATCTGGGGGAACGGATGTGGCTCAAGTGGTTGAGCACCTGCTTCCCACATGAGAGGCCCCGGGTTTGGTTTCCGGTGCCTCCTAAAAAAACAACAACAAATAAACAACAAGCAAACAAACAAAAAAACCAACTTAGGGGAGCCAATGTAGCTCAGTGGTTGAGCTCAGGCTTCCCACATACGAGGTCCCGGGTTCAATCCCCGGTCCCTAACATTTGTCACTTTATTTATTGCTAAATAACTTGATTAGTTGTTTTGTGGCAAAGGGTAATAATAATATCAAAAGTGACTTCAGGGACCTAGATTCTGCATAGGTCTTATCTCCTTCGTTCTTCTCTTCTTCCCTCAGATACTGCCGTGGCATGGAAATAACACAGAGAATAGAGAGGAGATAGTGGTATAAAGTATGAAATGTCATCACTGATTTTTTTTTATATGATTTAATTTCTTTTGCATCTTTATAACTTGGGCTATCGACTCCTGATATTGTCTTTTGAAACTAGCTGCTGTACCATCTATTTGGGGTATGCATTCATTTAAATCTTTATGACCAGGGTTCCAGGCTCTAGGCTGGATGTGCAGACATGAAATGGAATAGCTTTGCCCTCAGTGAGCACAATTTTAGTTAGCAGTGGTGGAAGCAATTGAATGCCAATGGCTTTGTGGTAAATGTTATTACAGGGATACGTACTCTATGGGCGTAGAGAGAATCAGCAACCATCTTTACAGAGGAAATTGGGGAAGTGAGAACATTTGAGGATCTTGAAGTATGAGCTTATCTGGGCTTTGGTGTTAGCGTGGTAAAGACACAGCCCATGAGGGCTGCTCCAGTCCTCAGAGTTCCTGATGTGAAATGAGAGTGACAATAATTTGTCTCCACCTGCTCTGTAACTGCCAGAGCCAAATTCGCGTCCTTGTCAAATTCCTTGTTAAACTTCTGCTGGTGCTGACCACAGCTTCAGCCTTAAGGTGACTTTTCTATTCACGTCAGCTTAGATTTGATATCAACTATCATGTTGATATGGGATCTGATTCCAGGCTGTCACAAATCCACTATATTCCAGGATTTGTATATTTTTTTGCTTGCAATTGACCAGTGCTCCTGTTTCAGATTCTTCAAGCCAGCCTCCTACCTTAGTCCATTACATGTTCTGTGTAAAAAAGGTTCCTGGCGTGAAAAGGTATTCTGTAGTATGAAATTAAAGCACCACACCTTTATACAGATTATGAATATCACAGCATATATATGCAGCTTGCTTATTCCTTTCACAACAAACCAGGGTATGTTAGAATATCTTTATGGTAGAGTGCGTGGCAGAGACCGTGGTTGTCTCCTAATAGGCATTCTCCCCTTCTTTACAGTAAAAGAAGTTTTTGCTGGCTCAGGGTTACCAGAATTCACCCCCTTTCCCAGCCCCCTTCACGCCAGGTGTGGCCATGCAACCACCCTCTGGCCGTGAAACATGGGGAAAAGGAAGTGGGCACCATTCGGGCCTGCTTTTCCACAGCAGTGTGGCCACCCCGTCCTCTTCCCCTTCTCACTGATTTGCATGCAGAGCGAGGGCTCAGGATGGCCGTGCACTTTGAGAAAAGCAGGCTGGGAATCTGAAAAAATTAAGTCTCCATATAGCGTCAGGACTTATACCCTGACTAAAATGTGTGTGAGAGAAATCTCTTGTTTAAGCCACTATTACTTTGACTTTCTGTTATAGTAGCCGACTCTACATCCTTATTAATATACGGCGATAAAATACATTCCTGAAAATATTTTATTGTTGGAATGTGGCGCTTTTGTTGAGGTGTGGAATTAGGTATATTTTCAAAGTTCAGATCATTTTGCAACATATTTTGGAGTTATTTTGCTTTGTAATATGGATTACTCCTTGGTTATGTGAGCAAATAAAAATGTCAATAAATTTTATGTAACTATTATGATTATTCAAAATTTGGGGAAATATCTAAATAGCCTCTAGAGAAGGCTGAATTTTGGACTCTCTTTAATTAGTAAACCACCATCATGAACAAATACACTAACTAGTTCTTTAAAAAAGAAGCTAACCTCAAGTCTTTCCCTACATACTTTTCCAACTTCTCATGTCATTTGGTTTAAAGAGACCACTTCTTAGACTGTCTCCCTCCTCCAGACTTCTCTGGAAACAGAACTGCTTTTAACCAACTCCCTTACCCCAGGACCCACCCAGCCCGAGAGCACGGGCATAGGCCACATGGCGTTCTGATTCATTCTCTGGTGTCTGCCCATAACCATTTGGTTTCCCTTTGATTCAATAGCTCCGTTTTCACGATACACTTCATCATATTTTGGGGAAGTTATTAGCTTAGAAACTAATAACTTCTATTTAACAAATGCAGTCCTCTCCAATTGAAACTCCTAATAAATAGATGTGTGCCTATCTGAGATGACCATAAATGTCATTGGAAAACAAAAAAAAAATCATCATGCAAATCAATGAATGCCTGCCAAAATGTATGGGTCTCAAAGGATTAAAATTCAAATCTAAAATACAATGATATCTCTAGAACCCTATGCCAATTCCTCTTCAGGATCACTATATTAGGATTTTTTTTTGTTTTGTTTTGTTTTGTTTTCATTTAGGAGGTACAGGGGATTGAACCTGGGACCCTGTATATGGGAAATAGGTGCTCAACCACTTGAGCTACATCTGCTCCCCATTAGGTTTGTTTTTCACTCAAAAGTCTTAGAATATTGATTATATTTGGTCAAAAGAAATCTCTGCTCATAAATTCAATGAATGATTGTATACACTCACAAGATCATCATATGATGAACTGATTAAAGTCCTCTAAATAAAATTTAGTTAGCTAGATTTCACTTTTCCAAGCTCTCATCTTGTAGTTTTGCCATGGCTGACAGTTTTAAAGACATAGCATATATAAAATTAAGCAAACTCTTTCTAGTATCTGGCACCTTGTACCCTACAGACATGAAAATGTGGCCCATGTGTATCTCCAAAAACTAACCTGTTTTAAACAAGTTACACTGGCAATAGGAATATAGTAGTTGATTGCAACTCTCTTATTGACATTTGGAAAAACTGTATCTATCTAATATTACTTTAGTTTTATATGCATTTCATCCTTAATTCTATCACATTTTATAAAAGTTATACAGGGGAAAAAGTGAAAATCCCTTGATTCTAACCTTTTAATGCTACTCTCTCAAAGTAAGCACTGTTAGCAATTTTGTGCCTATTTTTATCAAGAATTGTGCTTATTCTAACGCAGAGAGTTTTATATTTCTTTCCATAGTTTATCAATTTATATATGTACATGTATGCTTTATTCCATAAGGCTGTGGCATGCTATTATACACATTGGTTTCCACTTCTCCCCCAGATTACCAGTATCATGAGCATCTTTCAAAGTTAGCTCACATGGATCTCACCCCATCTTTTTAATGGCTGAATAACATTCCATATTATGGATAACCAAAAACTGAAGAAATTCTTAGTGATGAATATTTTGATGTTTCCTTTGTGCAGTAACTTCAATGCACTGATGAATAACTCTAAACATGCTACTTTATGCATTTGCGTTTTTATTTCTTAGGGTAATGTTCTAAAACGGCTAACTGCCAACTCAAAAGTATTTTAATGCCCTTATTCAATGTCAAATAAAACAATAAAACGTCTTCAAGTTCCACTTGCCGGGGCTTTCCCCATAACCATATTTTTCCAGAGTAAATTTCAAACCTAAAATTTTGCAGTTCATCTGGTAACTACAAGGCAAATACTCCACCAGACTAGGCCACAACACTTTAAAATGACAAAATTCTTAAAACAGAATATTTAAGTTAGCACTCGTACATGAGATACAATTACAGTTCTCAAAATGCAACCGTGGTACGGTGACATATCCAAGAGTAAATTCTTTCCGGCATTCTTAGTACTGATATAAATGTCCAAGTGGTGAGCATATGTTTCTGGAATGTTTAATGTTTCTGTCGGCAGTGGGGCAGGTTTTGTCTCATTTTAGGGGGGCTGTGTCACGGGGCAGTTAATACTTTCTTATGCCATTATCGCATTCCCTCCAACAGGTTTTATAGACTCTATGGAAATTTCTGAAAAGGAGATCTGAATATTCCAATCACAACGACTTTATGGAGCATTCACATTTTAATACAACTTATACAAGGTAGGGAGAATTTGCCAGAAGCTCAGGACGCTCTGTTGGCATATAGTTTGAGCACAATGATTTTTGCTGTAAAATCCTTTACTTCACTTAAACTAACTCATGACACACAGCCGATCTAGTTTGTTAGCAAAACCACAGTTTATGGGAACCAGATTTCTTCACCGCAGACCAAACAGTGTTGGAGATATTTTCCCCATTGCAGAGAGCCCCAGGTGAATGCAGCTAAGCACATTAGTTTTGTATTTAGGGCTGCAATTATGGATTATACTATACTGAGAAGGCTTAGGAAGTGCATTTTCATGTTGCACCTTAGTGTCTAATCACAAGGTTTATTCAACTCCAATAGCCACGGGAGAGAAGAAATTCTACTTGGGTTTATATCAGGATTATAGAGCACTACAGTGTCATGAGGATTTTGGAAAAATCATAAAGATGAGACAAGTTTTGGCCAAGGTTTCCCTAGCTAAACCATGCTTCATGTAGGTACATCCCAGTACTTGCTTCTCTGACTTGGGAACTCCCTGTGGGAGCATGACATCTATAAGATTATTTAAAGGGGCCTCTGCATAGAAAAATAATTTCAGTTACTGGCCCCTTTTTGGTCAAGAGTAAGAGAAGAGCTGTGGCATGAAACAGAGACCATGATGCACCTAACGATGGTGAATGTGGCAGGACATCATTTTAAAAAGCATCAGCACCTTTTTGGGGAGAGGGATTGTTGCCTTTGTATGATATTAAAAGGGATTGCTTTTAATATGTGATTTTTTCTGCTTTTGTGATGATAAAATATACTTTTTGAAGGCAAAATGAAACCCGCCCAAAAGAATGACATAAAATAAAAAATACCATGACTTTCTAACACTCAGAGATCCTCTTCAGGTAGTCCTAGAGCTGTAAGTTTCTGTATAATGTATAATGACGAGCTATCTGGTAGCTGTTAAATTCCAAATAAAGAAAGTAAAACAAACTTTGTCCTAAGATACAGTTCCAAAATAGAATGTTCATAAACATACTAAATATTATTAGTGAAACGGATATTTTTACATATTTTGATGGTTTCACCAAGAAGATGTTCTCTGAGTTGTGCAGCCGCGCTACAGAGGAAGAGGAACAGCTCGATATCTCTTTAATCCAAGGAAAAGAATAAAGGATGAAAACCAGGATACGCACACAATTTCAAGAACCAGATAATCTGCGCTTGTACCTTACCTTTCTCTTGCGAAGTCTGACTTGGTTATCTGCGGGTTCTTGGGTGGCCAGAGTCTCCTTGAAGTGTAAACACTGCATGCCATCTCTTGCGCTGACCTTTGGAAGACTTTTGTTTTGATGTTCTGAGAAATCACCCTTCCCCAAGCCATTCTCAGCTGACATTCCATTGGAGCAGGAAGGAGGCTGCACAAGGCAGCTTCCAGAATCTGCTTTTGATAACGGCAGTCCTCTCTCTGTACAAGGAGCAGCCGAAATTTCATCCTGTACTACAGTGAAGGTGTTTCTTTCAGGTGCATCTTTAGGGAAATCAGATTTCCTCCTTTGCTGAGCAATTACAGCTGAATTAAGCAGTTGCTTCTCAGGCACAATATTTTTCACATTCAAAGAATCACATGCATTTATTTTGGGTGCATCTTTTATTTCACTTAGGCTTGTATCATTACAAAGCTCCAGGGTTTTGCTTATAGCGCCAACAACTCTTCTCTCCCCCTTTTCTTCCATTGGCGATACATCAGGTTCACCAGTTGTTCCTAAAGTTCCCCAGGAGTTATAAGACTCTTGGTTACTTTCCACGGTGGGTAGCACCTTAGCTAAGGAGCCTGCTCTTATGACGCTACATTGCTCTGATATTTTATACCCTTGAGTCATTAAAACCTGTTTCTCATCCGTAAGATATAGGTCAGAATCAGTATCCTCATCAGAAACATGCACTAATGTTTCAGTGCTGGCCTCCAGAGAAAGAAACTGCTCGTCACCTTCTCGGCTGTCGCTTTCATCAGCTTCCTTTGAAATGCCACCCACTGGCCTCCCAGGGAGATCTCCCAGCTCTGAGCCATGACAGCAGTCCGGTAGTGAAACACACCTCTCCTTGCGGTCCACATTTCGAGTTGCATCTTTTTCCATACTTGCCTGCACGCTGTCAGCTCCTAGTCCATGATGACATGCTGTAATGTAATCAGCAGAAGTCAAAGGCAGTCCCATCCACTGGGTCACATGCTCTTCCCAGCTTCTCTTCCTGATAGCTACAGACATGTCATCGTAGTTTAACAACAGACAGAGAGATATAATCCATACCAGGCTAAAGGAGATGGAACTGGATGAGAGAGTTCTTCAAATTCACTGACGGAGGAAAGGAGTGCTTTGTCATTTCACCATCTATTAAAAAATTTCAGAAATATGCAGTTACTGATAGATTTCTAAAGTCAAAATGCATCTTGGGAAAACACTTATCTGTGCTATGAAAGTTTGGTAAGAGATTTTTGTAAAGCTTCTGTTTAATATCGTTAATAGTGCTTACAGACACAGAGCCATACAAATATGCGTTGCCTTCTTCGCATATTTTCAGTAAGAAGTGAACATGAAAATGGCATTCGTGGATATCAGTGTTTGCGACTCTTTTTTTTTTC
>JAQZBX010024991.1:19799-29919 GCA_029593785.1 Cabassous unicinctus | reverse complement strand
CCTTAAAAGTTCTTATTTAGCACTTGGGAACATGTCATATATTTTTTATATTTCATTTGCTTATTACATTATATTTATTTAGCATTTTACAATTTCCCCTTGAGAAGTAAAACCATATGTATACATCTTTGTATCTCTAGCACTTTGCACCCCAAGAAGTGCTCATAAATGTTCATTGATAATGACACACTCATAAATAAGCAAGCATAGATAGACATGAAAGAGCTATTAACTCATCCAGCCTAGAACATATCTGTAGATAAACATGGCATACCCTAAACCATACACTCGTCCTTCCTTCCAAAGATTGAGGAAGGAAAGAACATTTATCGTGTGCTTACCATGTTCCATTCACTAGCCTAAGGTTTGACATACACGACATCAATTTTTACCCACAAGAAACCTTTGTGGTAGTTACTATCATTATCTCATTTTTACAGTTGCAGAAACTGAAGTATAAATGTTGTTAATGAAATTGCTCAAGAAAACATGGCTACCAAGTATCAAAGCTGGAATGGTGGGCTGTATGAACTGGTAAATGACAAAATACAGTATGCGTTTCCCCTTCTCCACCTTCTGTTGATCAAAAATTGGTCTGCATGCTCCAAATTCAATTTCGAAGGCATTTTGGCAGTTAATCATTGGAGCCTTTGCATTGTTCTCCGTTTCATTTCTCTTTCTCTCATTGTTTATTTTCTCTGTATACCTCTCATGATAATCAGCACAAGGCTAAAATTCTGAGGTTGATCTCAAAGCACAGATATGATACCTGCCTCGTGCTTTCTGATATTTCAATTTTAATGGTTGTTGGACTAAGGAGAAAGGGTCACTGTTGATAATTAGAATGGAGGAAAAGCATTCTCCAACTCTTTTCATCTCCTTCTCTACCATCCCCTTCATGACTAAGCCTGTCTCAAGGGCACAGAGCAAAGGGGACTCTATCTGGCTTTCATACATGCCAGTTAGTGTATATCACAATTAGCTTCATTCAACATTGCAAAGGCACCCTAAAATATCCTTTTTCAAAACTATATTGAATATCTTCAACTCTGTATCTGTCCTTTGTCCCAGTGTTAGCTCTTATTTTTAATGTTTTGGAGGCTGAAATAAGGCTAAGGTCTAATTCTAACCAGGAAGAAAATTGTTTCATATTTGCAATTTTGAACATTAAACCAAAACTTATATCATCGAATAGAACCCAAGACAACATTCTAACATTCTGTTCCTTTGCTTGGAATCCCTCACACACTATCAGACGCTCCAAAGCTAGCACGCAGCCACCCATGAGTTTGAATAACAAAGTTGGAGAAGGACAGCCAAAAACAATAAATTGGCCTCCCTGGTCTGAGCCAGACTCAGCCATGTATAACTACCGAGCTGGAATAAATAAGGCCTCTGTTGAAAATGGTAATAAGAACATCTAAAACGCTCAACGACTAAAGTCAAGAAAAATCACAAAAGGTATTTCTAAAATTTTTAAAATACTGTATTTTGAATATATGACAGCATCAATTTAATTACTGGTATCATGATCCATGTGAAACAAAGCTAAATGCTGATATAAATAAGGAGAAGATCATTCTGATTTAGGCTGAGAGCTCCTGACATTGATATAGAATATTTGCATAGAAAAGTTCTTTTCAGATATTTTCCATACAACACAAAGAGTGAACCCTAATGTGAACTATGAACTTTAGTTAATATTAGTGTATCAGTATTGGTTCATCAATTGTAACAAATGCATCACATGGACATAAGATGTTAATTACAAGGGAAACTCTGGGGGTGGGGGATAGGAGGGATAAATGGGAACTTTCCACACTTTTTTATGTAGATGATTTTTTTGTAAACCTAAAAAAAAAATAAGATCTAATAATTTCTTTTAATTCTCCAAAAGACCCATAAAAGCAAAAAAGTTAGAAACATGAGCCCACTAGTAGGCTGGGGGCACAACAAAAAATAGCCCACTCAAGTATTAAATGTCTTTTAAGTTTTGTGTTTGTCCTGAAACACCATGGTAATTTTGTATTACATTTCAATATATATCTGTATCAATATCAAAATTGTTTAATTTCTCTTTGGGAAAAATTTGAAATTTGTTGTTTTTTTTAATTAAACTTTGAATAACATTGATACTTTTAGAAGATATGTCAAACTGATCTTACGGGTTCTTGAACTCTCTGGCACACCACACTTACCCATGGGAGCACAAACAGTCCAGGTAAATAAACATAGTTTAAGCAAAAATCATATATTTCCCAACCTAATGGCAAAGAACTACTAATTGTTTACATGTAAACAAAACACTAGGAAACATCCTTCAGATATATATTCCTGCAGGATTAGTTAAGGAACTGATTTGGCTGCTGTTAATAGAGAGATCCAAAATAATAATCTCTTAAAATAGATGGATGTTTCTTTCTCATGTAAAAATCTTGGCTGATTTGGTGGCCCATGGTGTTTAGAAACCAGTCTTTATCTCTCTTGTGGTTCTGCCATCCTCAACATGAAGCTGCTATCTCATGGTCCAAGGTTATTCATTCAGCTCCTGCCATCGTGCCTACATCCATCAGTAGGCAGTAAGAAAGAGGAGGCAGACAATACGGAACTTCCCTTTAAGAAGTTGCATATACCATTTCCACTCATATTCCAATGCCCAGAATTTAGTCCCATGGCCACACCTAGTTGCAAGGGATGTAGGCAAGGGTAGTATTTAATTAAGTAGTCTTATCTCCTAAACTAATCTATAAATAAAAAAGGGGAAAGGTATACTGAAGAAGATCTAGCAATCCCTGTCACACTCGGCTTAAGTTATTAACATTACAGAACTATGGGTTTAGTGTCCAGTATCTGTTATTCAGAAACCGTCTTCTAGATATTGTGGCTAAATACACACATGCATTGACTCTGTAGAGGTGGCAAACCATTAGAAATTTTAGTTAATAAAAAGAGTTCAAATAAAGTTTAAAGTGAGAGTGTTCAATCACTAAAATCAATGAGGCAAAACATCACAGATATATTCTAAACCAGGGAGACCTTTAAAAACTTTCAACCATGGCCCCTAGAGAAAAACATCTCCATGAAAACCAAAAAGAAAGGGTTAATTATTTATATCTTTCCAGAAGAGTGAATAAAAAGAATGAAACTTTACTGGAGTGCATAGCTAAAGTGAAAATTTGTGTTAAAAAAATAAAACGTGGGTTAGCAAGGTTAGTTTTCAGAGGACGCAGACTCCTGGATGGAGACTAGCATCCAGAAGGCTTATTAAGGAATGCCCTTGGGATCACAACTGTGGAAGGGGAGGGAAGCAAGGAGAAGGGGGCAGAGGAAGTTGAGGTCACATGCGGTCCTAACGAAGGCCTCAGCCAATGCCATGTGGCGCTTTGATTGTGGGTTGGACGGTCAGACTTGTCCCAAGTTGGAGTGGAGGTGACAGGTCTGTTTATCACTACACTCCGAGTCATTGAATATAGGCTGTCCCAGGAAGGAGACAGAATTCAGTAGAGAAAGTTTTCTTTGACTGAGGAAATCCTAAAGGGAACTGACAGCTGACAGCTGTCTTCTAGCAGCACTCTTGGTAGCTGGGGAAATAAATCCTTCAACTGTAGCAGGTTGTGTTCTCTGAGATGCAGACTTTGAAACCTATATTAGCATAAGGAATGTTTAGGGAGTGCTCTTGAACACCTGTTAAAAGGAGGGGAAGACCATGGAATCTAAGCCTCCTCTCAATTAGAAGCAGAGTGGGCATCACCATCCCCAAATCCTCATGATTGGGGAATAAACAATGGACTAAAGTAGGCTTATTGTTATTCTAGTACAGACTCATTATTCTAGCAATGCAAGAGCTTGTAACATTGATATAGAGGCAGTGGCCACCAGGGGTTCTGAGGGGAAGGAGAGGAAGAAAAGGTGTAACGTGGGGGCATTTTTGGGTGCTGGAATTGTCCTGCGTGACATTGCAATGACGGGTACAGGCCACTATTATACATCTTGTCATAACCTATAAAATTGTGTGGGGCAGAGTGTAAACTATAATGTAAACTATAGTCCTCGGTTAGTAGCAATGTTTCAATACATGTTCATCAATTGTAACAACTGTACCACACTAATGAAGGATGTTAATGTGGGAACATGTGGGAGGGGAGGGGTATATGGGAATCCCCTATATTTTTGATGTAACATTTATGCAATCTAAAGCTTCTTTAAAAATACAGAAAAGGAGGGGAAGAAATAAGGGCAGGAAGAGAGTTGAGCTGTGATACAATCTTAAAGAAGGTCTCAGTGAATCTCATGGGAAGCTTGGAAAGACCTTCAGATTCGTTTCCTGCTGGGAGAGCCCACGTCTTCATAGTCTATATTGCTCAGTCACTGGACATGGGCCATCTGGAAGGGGGCATGACCTTAGGAGAGGCAATTTTCTTCAGCCAAGGCAGTCTCCAAGAGGGATAACAGCTTCAGAGCATCTTCAGGCAGCATTTCCAGCAGCTGGGGAATAGGTCCCTCATTCCAGAAGGAGAACCTGCTGGCACATTACAGTTTCCACCATACAAGATATATTTAATGCTTTCATTTCATGGCCAAAGAAAAATTTAAATATAAATCATTCTTTACATGGAGAACAGATTCAATAATTTTATTCATGTAAAACAGAAGGCACTTGTTACCTTGCCTCTCTTTCTCAAAGCATATTTGGCAATATTCACATAATAATTTATCAATGTGGGACTAATGTATGAGACTCCGCTATATAAATATTTCTATTCCTCTCACTTCCCCATTCAACTCTTGCCCACAAATTCCTGCACTTCTTGCCCTGCAAAAAACAAGGCCATCAGCCCTTAGTTCCCTCACCTCTCCTTCCAGAGCCTGTTCCCAGCATCTAAGAAATAAATTCCAACATTCTCAAAGGTAAAGAATTCTCCACCTATATCCTCAATTCCCATACTTGTGCAACGCATGCGCTCCTTCCATCACTCTCCACCCATCTTCAAATGCTCCTTTTCCCCTCACTCAGTCTTTCTATCTTACATAAATCACACATCTACCCATTTTGAAAATCTCTTTGCTAAATAAACATTCCTGTTTTCCCTCATTACAGCCATTCTTCTACCCTTTTCCCTGTTACAGGTTGAATTGTGTCCCCCCAAAAAAGCTAGGTTCAAGTCAAACTCCAGGCCCACGAATGTGATACTGTTTGGAAATAGGGTCTTTGAGGGTGTGATTAGTTAAGATGAGGTCAAACAGGATCAGTTGGGCCCTATTCCAAAAGACCTGGTCTCCTTATAAGAAACGGGAAATGTGGACACACAGACAGACATAGGGGTGAATGCCATGTGGCAGCAGACACAGAGATTCAAGTGCTCCTGCTGCAACCCAAAGAATGCCACGGATTGCCACAAAACCACCAGAAACCAGAAGGGGCAAGAAAGGATCCTCCCCTAGAGCCTCCAGAGCTGTGAAACAATCACTTCTACTGTTTCAAGCCACCCAGTGTGTGGTACTTCATTACAGCCGCCTGCTGTTTCTTAAACTACTGACATTGATTCACAGCCCCTCTATGACTCCTAGTCACTCCCTAATGCTCTGCAGCCTTACTTTTTTTTTCCCTCCCCTGCCCCCCTCCACCCTGCTGTCTGTGCCCATTCGCCAAGTGATCTTCTGTGTCTGTTTCTTTCTTTCTTTCTTTCTTTTTGCCATCTCTTCTCATTTTTCTCCTCTAGGCTTCACTGGGATTCGATCGATCCTAGGGACCTCCGATGTGGGAGAGAGGCACTCTGCCACCTGCACCACCTCAGTTCCTGGTTTCTGGCGTGTCTCGCCTTGACTCTTCCCTATGTCTCTCTCTTTTTTGTTGTGTCATCATCTTGCTTCGTGGCTCACCTTGCGGGCTGGCTCACCTGCGCGCTTTTTACCAGGAGGCCCCAGGGATGGAACCTGGGTCCTCCCATGTGGTAGACGGAAGGTCAATCACTTGAGCCACATCCACTTCCCTGTAACTTTAATTTTGATCACAATCTTACATGGTAATATTCGCCCTCCCACCAAGGATACACCACTTCCTTCTTAGCAAATTAAAGGTGTTTTCACAGCCACAGCGGTGCACTCTGTTGTCTCTGACACTACCTGACTGACTTTGTTTTCATCCTGTCGTCCACAGCTCATGTCTACTTCTCCCTCCTCCTTGCGGCCACTAACTGGGGGAAATTCTCCAAAGCTATCTCTGGCCCTCTGCTCACTATCTAAAGTGAAGCATCAGAATTTTATCATATAATTCTTCATTATTTTAATGAGCACTCCAGTGTTAACGATTCAGATCCATGTCTCTCTTCTGTCTTCTCAGTCAATTCCAGTCTGGCTTTCCAGCTGCCTAAGGGACATTTCTGTTTGGACAACCAAACTTTACTCTAAATGTCAGTATGACCGCAATCAAATTCATCATCCACACAGAAGAAACCTTCCAGCTCAACCTCCTTAGGAGCCTCATTCTCCCAGCTGACCCACACAGAGACTTTGCAGATCTCTAAGAACACAGATGTGGTATGAAGGAAAAGGGAATGAGAAAGGCCACCTCCATCCACCTCCACCGCCATGATCCTAAGATTGCCACTTGTCAAACACCACATCGAGCCTTCCTGCCTTCAGTCCCGCCATATTCCTGTCTATTCTGTAGGATGTTTCTAAATTTAAACACATTTCAACATTTTCCTTCCCTTTTAAAAATTGTCTTCCTTAAAATCTAAAGAGTAGAATCCAAACTCATGAGGTTAGCCTTCAGGAGCTTCCTGAAACTTGTCCTAATTCTCATGGTCAGCCTCACCACAACCAAGCCTCCTGCCCCACGCCCAGTCTGAACCCCCAACCTTTGCTCATGCCATCTCCCTGGGCTGAAATGACCTTCCCCCTTCATTGTTGTTTTATTTAAACCCATTCTGCTCAGACTCCATATTAGGTTTAAGCTGCCAGGCACATTCAAGTCTCCTCTAGGCCACCGGGATATTCCTCCTGTCCACACTTCCACCGCAAATCTCAAGTATCCACTACGGCGGCTGCTCACACATTGCTTTGTGGGGTCATGTAAATACTCCACGTGAATAGATCTTGCCTTGTGAGTTACGTTGTTAGGTCCTTAAAACACCCCAGCGACCTATAAGGCGTGTAAGAAAAATTCAATATATACTTTTTGAATTAAGATGGGTTTTCCATCCCATATACCCATGTACCATTGTTGGAAGAATAATGTTACAGGGATGCAGAATTTCCTGTCCAAAGTTTCAAAATAACCAAAAAAATAGAAACAAATCCACACCTATATATTCTTAAATGGTGACAGCAAAAGTGCCCAGGTATTATAAATAAAATTATCCCCTCAAAATTAAAATTATTTTCTTATCATATGTTTTTCATTTTTTTCCTAAACAAAACAAGTAAAAGTCGTAACTGAAAAGCCGTAACAGTAGAGGATAGAAAGAAAATGTTCTCTTGCTTTTTCTTACTTAGTACTTAACTGCCTTTTGTGGACTAAGCTCAATGCCAAGTAAACTGCTTATATAGATTTATATTTTTCCTCTGAACAAATCCTACTTAGTTTTTTATGTAATTTCTATTCAACAAGACCACACAAATGGGTAGGAAAGAAAACATTTTGTCAGACTTTGTCGGACACTTACACTAGAATATTTTTGCCAAAGAGAAACAGACTAAACATACATCAAGCCAAAAGGAGACGCTTACTTCAGTGACTCGAGGTACTTCTTGTGATTTAAGACATTAGAACATAATTTAAGAATGTTTGGAAAGAGCATGCAATTGCTTTATGTCTCTGACAATCACAACACAAAAATATGGATATTCAAAAGATGGTGCAAACACATATGGAGAGCTAACACTATTGTTGTAAGTTATGTTTTAGCTTTTTAAACTAACTTTGCAAACATTTGTGAGGGTAGACTCAATTTTTCAATCGCTGTTTTGTGATTGCTGTTGTTAATGAAATATAATTTAAATAAATTGTGATTATTCTCCCTGGTCATCTCTGTCTTAACAATTCTCATCTCAGAGTTCAAGGACAAAAATGGATTTCTTTGATACCTTCAGTTACTGTCAGCCAGAGTATCATTTATCTCGGTCAGAATTTTTCAGAATGACTGCCTTCTACTATAAACACTTTTAGTGTGGCCTGAGAAAGGGAAACTTTTTTTGTCCATTTGATACACATTTATTAAGCACTTAATATGTATAAGGCCCTATGCTGGATCTTGAAGATATAGCAGTGAAAAAATGAGAAAAATATAGTACATATCCTCATTTGCAACAAAATGGGAAGATGGACATTCAATAACTAATTACATCCCCAGGAGCCATGCCCCATGCTGGGGGGAAGGTACTGCATTCATATGCTGAGTTTGGCTTAGAGAGAGGCCACATTTGAGCAACAAGGAGGCTCTCAGGTGGCAACCCTTAGGCACCCCATAACAATAGGCTAATTTCAATTACAAGAGCAAAGACTCTTAAGGCTAGTCATCAATAACAAGAACCCATCAGCGGACCATCCTCCCTGGCAAGGAGGGATTACTACCAAGTGCCAACTGGCAATATGACTGGAAAAAGACCTTGAATAAAAGGGAGAAAGGGTAAAGACAAATGAGTTCATATTGCTAAGAGACTTCAAAGAGAGGCAGGAGGTCATCCCAGAGGTAACGCTTACACACACCTCAGTAGGATCTCATAGAACACCAAAGTGGATATCATCCCAAACAGAGGAGCTCCTGAGGGCTCTGGAGACACCCAGGTCCTATATAAGGGGGGATAGCTCTAGACATTGATGCCTTATCAGTGGGCTCTACTTTGGAATCTGTGCTCCTGAAAATGACAGAGTTGGACTCAAATAAGTCCTCCCTGCACATGGTCCATCAGTCCCTTCTATTCAAACCTATATGTGAAGCTGGAGTTTGTAAGTATACTTCCAGAGACTGGAGCCACTGACCTGCCTATGTGCCAGCTGTGCCTGGAATCTCAGTGGAGCTGCAACTCCTACTCTACAGCTCAATGGACTCACCCAAGACACCTGGTGGGGAGATGTTGATGGACAACGGCCATCCCAGGCAATGGAGAGAGTCTGCAGCTGCAGACAGAATAATCCCATCCATCTTATCCATGGGATATAAGCCCCCTCTCACTTGGACGTGGAGTGGGCTTCACCATCCCAGACTCCTCAGTATTGGGGAAAGAGCTATGGACTAGAGTGGACTTACTGGTATTCTGTTGTAGACATATTGTGATTCAAGCAATGGAAAAAATTACAACATTGATGTGGAGCCAGTGGCCACTGGATGCTTTCGGGGCAGGGAAGGGAAAAGCAGTTGTAATACAGGGGCTTTTTCGGAACTTGGGAATTATCCAGAGTGACATTACAGCAACAGATATAGGCCATTTTACATCAGCATATAACATGCAGAGCTGTGTGGGAGAGAGTGTGGTCTACAATGTGAACTATGGTCCATGCTTAGTGGCAAAGCCCTAGGATGTGTATATCCATTGCAGGTGATGTGCCACACTGATGAAGGATGTTTATGTGGGAGGTTATGGGAGGTGTGGGAGGTGGGGAACATGGGAATCCCCATAATTTTTGTGTAACATTTATGTAATCTAAGCATCTTTTAAAATACAAAAAATAAATAAATAACTAATTACACAATAATGTCTTGCAATTGTAAGAAATGCAAAAACAGAGGAGAACAAGTTGGTAACTGGGACATATTTTTTACTTAGTCTCTTCTTCTTTAACTATTTTTGTCCTTTCATATCCATTTTTTATTCCTGAGAGTTTGTATTTAAACTATTTGTAATTAATACACTCCAAAATTTCCCCAGTGAATGAGTCAGCATGACCTTGCAAACTTTTCAAAGAGATCAGAGGACAAGATTTTGAAACAGAACCATTTTTTACCAAACTTAGCCTATGAAATTCCACCAGAGTAAGCTTAATATGAACAGGTATCTTTCGGAGTAAACATACATTAGACAAGTTTAAAATGATATGTGGTGAGAAGTTCCCAGCATAACCTTCCCCAACTTACAAATGAACACCCATTAAATGGACACATTGACACCCCCCCCCCCC
>JAQZBX010024991.1:0-19699 GCA_029593785.1 Cabassous unicinctus | reverse complement strand
CTGAGCAGAAAGCTGACAGATTGAAAGAGAACTCTCTGGAATTTTTCTGAGAGGCAAACTTCTGCTTCCAGGCAGAATCGGTGCTGGGAGTAGACAGCCCCAAACACAAAGGATGAGTCAGGGATGAGCAGTACTGAGAAGAGTATTTCTTGTTTTATATTTAATATCATACAAATCATAGTGGGGTAGGGAAAATACTGCCACAGTAGAGCAGAGGTACACTGAAATTCTAAATGGAAGCCTTCTAGAAATGGCATCATGTGCAAAACAACCAGCATCCCATCTGAAAACCTGAGAAAGATTCTAGATCACTGCATAACTAGACAGAAGACAGGAGCAAGAACAATCTCACCTTCTCTTCTGAAGTCCAGATGTTTATTGAAGAATGGCTTTTAATGGTAAAAATTTTTAAATAACTTCAACATTTCAAATTCAGGAATTGGTTAGGTAGACTAGAGTTGCATCATAAAATGATATACTGAACATTCACTTGCAAATGTAAATATGTATTTATTAACAGGGAAAGATAGTTACAATACAGTGTTAAGTAAAATTCAGCTTAAAGACATTATACATAGAATTGGCCCCTTTTTGTAAATATATATGCTTATGTATACATTAAAACATCTGGAAAGACACAAGTCAAATGACAATAGGAGTGAGATCATAAGCAATTTTTTTCCTCAAGCCTCTTTGTAATTTTATGGATGTTTTTTATTTTTCAATTAACATGTAATATTTGCATATTAAAAAATAAGTGAAAGAAAGAAAGAAGAAAAAATGTGGAGAGATAAATTAGCCAGTAATGTGGAGAAACCCCTATATTTTTAATGTAAAATTTACGTAATCTAAAGCTTCTTTAAAAATAAAAAATATATATATTTAAAAAACAAAACTAAAAAGTATATTTCACAATCTTCTCTGGATAAACCAAAAATTTACCTCCAAGTTTTATAGTAGCCAGTGGGGGTGTGGGGAGAGGAAAAATGATTTTCATTATTTGAACTGCTCAAAGTTCAAAATAAGTCAATTCCTCAGGAATACAAAAACTCTTGACAATGAGATTAGGCATAAGGAGGCCACAGTGCTGTAAGATACAGTAATGCTGAGCCCGTGTTTCTAATAGATGAATGACAGGTTTCATGGGGCAGTTTTCTATAACAACTTACAACGTATATGAATGTCCTCATTCCAGATGTGCATTCAGGATGAGAAAGTGTGCAGTGAAATTGTATGATAAAGTCAAGGAACAAGCTCTCTATTTATGTGGCTTAATTCTGAATTTCATCTTGGAATATCTGGAAAATTGGACCTCTGAAAAATTATTTCCTCCCCACAACCCTCCAGGTAGATCATTTAACATGCCAGAATAATAATACACAGATTTTGGATTTCCAAATTCAATTTAGTAACAGCTAACAGTAGGTTCTTCAGGATTTTTACCTGAAAAACCAACAAAAAGAAAATTGTCCTACATGTTGCTAGCACTAAATGCTGATCTCAGAACTCAGATGGGAACTGGGGTACATCTTTAAATATATGAGGTAAACTTACTCATAAGTCCTCTTGTAAAATGAAGAATCTTTTTCTAAAGGGTATAGCAATTCCTTAATTTAAAAGTTTTTTAAAACCATAAATTTTGCCCAAATATATCTCACATTGGGAGTTAGAAATGAATGCTGGTACAACCACTTTGGAAAACAATGTCTAACACTGAACATACATTATCCACTATAACCCAGCTATTCCATTCCTAGGCTTATATTCAACTAAAATGTGTACATATATTCACCAAAAGGACATTCACAGCAGTACTATTCCTAATAGCCAAACCATGGAAAGAATGTCCATCAAAAGTAGAGTAGCGGGGGTGGATGTGGCTCAAATGGTTGGGCATCCATCTGCCATATGGAGGGACCTGGGTTCGATCCCCGGGACCTCCCGGTAAAAATAAAATAAAATAAAAATATGCTCTGTGTGCCGGTGAGCCACCAGGCCCTGGGAGCCATGCAGCAAGATGATGACGTAACAGGAGAGAGACGCAGGGGAGAGACAAGACGAGATGCTCCGAAAGCTCCGAAAACCAGGAGCTGAGGTGGCGCAGATGGCAGAACAACTCTCTCCTACATCGGAGGTCTCCAGGATCGAATCCTGGTGAAGATTGGAGGAGGAGGAGGATGAGAAGAGATGGCAGGAAACAGACACAGAGAATTACCCAGCGAATGGACACACACACAAAAAAACAGCAAATGGGGAAGGCGGGGTTTAAAATGGATAAAGTAAATAAATAAATCTTTAAAAATAAAAAAAATTTTAAAAAGTGGAGTAGGCAAGTAAATTGTGACCTATTAATGCAATGGTATACTCAAATCAATATAAAAAGTTTAAAAGTTTACTCAAAAAATCCTATTATCATCCCTGTTTCATAGATATGAAAATCCATATTTAGAAGAATTAGGAAACTTGCTTAACTTTGCATAGCTGGTAGTCATAGAACTTGGATTTGCACCCAGACAGAGTCAGAAATCAGAGTTTGCACCTAATCACTACCTTGTGTGTCTTCCCATGTGAGGTCTCTTGTCAGCCAATCAAAAAGAATGTGCTGTACATCCCTGTAATCTTGCTTTTCATGTGGTGGATAATTTAGGATTATTAATAGTTAATAAAGTCATTATGTATTCCATTGAAGTGATATGGTTTTTCGTTCTAGGAATTTACTTTATCATTTCTCTGTAAAATAACTCCTTTTTTTAAACATTTTCCTCTCTTGGTTTCCATGACACTTCACTCTCCTATTTTTTTTACTACTTTTATGGCCACTTCTCCTCAGTCTTCCTTGCTTTTGTAGGATCCCTTCAGACGGTTTTTTTCTTCTCATGTTTCTTGTAGTCTTCCTGTATGATCCCACCCACTCCCATAGCTTCATCATCTCTTTCTGGACTGCTCTTCCCTAAACCTTGATCTGTAGCATGTATCTCTACCCTGAACTACAGATTTTATATCACACTTCCTCATGGATATTTCCTCATCAATTTTCTACAGGCACTTTGCAAATACATTGATAGGCTGAATGCAACATATCAAAGACTAAATTTATTACCATGTTTTTCTTAAAAATATTCTCTTCTCCCTATCATAGGTCATATTACCACTCTTCACCCAGTTAACCAAGTCAAACACGGGAGTTATCATTGACTCCTCTTCCTCATCAAACAAATTCAATCAATTACAAGATGCTATTAATTACCTTTCCTTTGCTTTGTCCAACCTGCTATTAAAGCCCTCTAGAAATGGCACACTGCTATCAACCACATTCTTAATTTCAAGTATTATAGTTTTAAGTGTTACAATTTCTATATGATTCTTCTATTCTGGTGAAATTTACAGTCCATGTCTGAAAACTCTAACATCTGGGTCATCTGTGGATCTGTTTCTAGAATCCGTTTCATTGTTTATGGTTTTAGTTTGGTTTGGCTTTTGGTCATTTGTTTCAGTCTCTTGGTATGACTGATAATTTATGTTTGAATGATAGCCATTGTATATGAAAAATTGTAGAAGGAAAGTATGTCATTATTTACTCAAGAGAGGATTTAGTTTTCTTTTGGCATGAAGTTATGAGTATTATATTAGGGATTGAGATGGTTTTCTGGGTTTTGGTCTTTGTGAGATATGGTCTACTTCCAGGTTGTCCTTACTGTTAGGGTATAGATCATTAAGAGGTCTTAAACCACTTCCTATTGGCAGATTGTTTATACTAATTTTTTTTTCTCACAAGAACCCTGAGACTGCTACAAGCTCTGCTTACCTCTTTAATCTCTTAGCACCTGCTTTCTGCTTAGCTTTTTGGCCTCTCACTCCCTACAGGTTAGGAATTGGTAAATGCTTCAAAGGGAAAAGTATGCAGAATGCAGAGCTCACTTCTCTGAGGTTCCTTTATCCCACAGATTTTGACCCCTCAAGTCCTGGCTGTCTCAGCAGTCCTGAACTCCAATTTTTTTGACTCTTTAGCCCCATAAGACTTAAAAGTACTGAACTATTATTTATCCTGAACCTCTTTTTCTTGTTCAGCCCACAAAATGACAAAAGTCGTAAAGGAAAAAGCAGCAGAGAATGTCCAGTTCTCTGCGATCTTGGCCCACCAGAGCTCAGTGTGAGGATTAGTACGATACAAGCTACTCTATTAAAGACAGACATAGAATCATATAGGTTTGTTTGATTTTTTTAGGATTAAATTATATAACATCTCAAGGACTTAGCACAGAGCCAGGAACTCAAAAAGTGCTAAATTAAGGAGCAGATGTTGCTCAAGCAGTTGAGCTCCAGCCTCCCACATGGGAGGTCCCGAGTTCAGTTCCTGTTGCCTCCTGAAAAAAACCAAAAGCAAACAACAAGCAAAACAAATGAAAAGACCAACTCAGGGTAGCTGATGTGGCTCGGTGGTTGAGCGCCGGCTTCCCCTGCCCCATGTATCTCAGGGAAAAAATTAAAAAGGGCTAAATTAGTTTGACCTTATAATTTTCATCCAAAACAGGACATTTTTGAGAGTCAAAGAGATTGCTATTAGTAAACACACTGGGCTACAAGCATACATTAAGATCTTCCCAGGAAAACTGAAAAGTTTCATCAAAGTAGAGCTAAATAAATGATAATTATAATTATTATGTATGAGCTATCTCTACCATTTGCAAGTACATTAATATGCTGTATTAAATATATATATATATAGGTATGTGTGTATATATATGTCTGTGTGTATATATGTATATATATTATATATTTAATATATATAGGATATAATATTTATGAGCAAAGCAGTTATAGGTCAGTTGCAAAACATCTGTCTGTGTAGACACAGCACAACTACTTTTGCACTCAAAAGTAAGATAATACTCAGATGAAGACACCAGAACAACCAGATTCATCAGCACAAGTTAAGAGATAAGTCTGGATGCCAAAGTTTTTCTTAGCTCTGCAGACTAAGTAAGACTAAGGATTGAATACAGGTGACCAGCAACCAACATTCACCCATTTTTTCTGGAGAACAAAATCTGTACTACTTACCATACTTCCACATAGTAAATATCTCCATATTTAATTTTATTTTTCATTTATAAATTGGAATCCTAGTATTTCCAGTAGCATAGTTTTCTACAAGCATGTTGTTTATAAATTCCATTTCATATTTCAGGGCAAATCCTCGAATCTTATTAGCTGTGATTTAGCACATTTGACACAAATTTTCATGTTTACACCTAACTGCAATTTTTTTTTTTTTTTTTTTTTTTTTCTGACACCAAGATTCCCTGGGTGGCCTGAAAAGTTGATGACTGGGTGGCCAACTGCAGCAAAATAGCAAATGACTGGGAAATATGACAAAAGCAAGTTTGAGTTCCACATGTTGTGCTCATTTCCTGGATAAATATTGGATATATGTGGGCTTCATTTCCCTAATGTGTTTATACTTGTCTTTTGCTTTGTATTCAAAGATGACATCATGAACCAACAAGAGGAAAAATCCATTTGGATTTTTTTCCTCAAAGTTGAAGAGGTTTGTTTTGATCCATGCCACTCTCTCCCCAGTTTACTGTTATTTTGTAAAGTAGCTCCACATAAGAAAGTATCTGCATGAAGTCAAGTGTAGAGATGATTGGAGAACTTCACATTTGCTAAGTTTTCCTTCTCTGATCCTTCATGCTATCTGGTTGCTAACGACATCATTTAGAAAGGCCCAGTCTCCAAGGAATGCTATGTAGTTCTACCCAAATTTATCATTTCATTTTTCACATTTTACCAAGCTTTATTCTCCCACATTCATTTCTGAAACAGAATTGGTGTGGAAAGTGCCTATTTAATTCTCCATCCTCTTCCTGTCTTTACTGCTGCTTGTTTACCTCTCAGACTAGAAGCTCCACAAGGGAAAAAAAAAGGGTGTCTGGTTTTCTTTGCCAGTCATAATAGCCCTGCTTAGCCCAGTCAGTATATATTTATTGAATGAAGGAATAAATGTACAAGAAATCAGCAGCCCCAACCTGATAACTGATCTGGGTCAAGAGTTAGATCTGTGAACACAAGGCACAGTATTGCAATGATACTCAGACATAAACCTGTGGCCTCATTCATAGCCAAACATTCACAAGCTGAACAGAGAGGATTTGAGGGAGATGGTAGCCTGAAAGTATCTCCTGACTCCTCTTTCTCCCCACCTATTTCTGGAGTAGCCCATTAAGCTCAAAGCATTCTCAAAGAGTCTAGGAGTAAAGGGTGAGCATATAGGATTCTGGTATTAGGATAGAGTCTAGGAACAAGCAGACAAGGAGAAAATTTCCGTGTTCTTGAAGCCCACTAAACAGAATACTGCATGTGAGCCCATTTTTATGTAATAAAACCCTTGTGTAGTGGGGAATCCAATTTACTTAAACTATCCTCAAATGTGCAAAAGAAAATGGTACTTTCTCTGTAATAGATATGATCTTCCTTAGTGACACCCTATCTAATGTATAGCAGAAAAAAGGAACCGTATAATAGATTTACTTGGACCAGAGCAATATCCTAAACAACCCCCTTAGATAAATGTTTAATTTCCAAGATCCTCTTCTTCTCCCCCTTCTCTTCTCTAAGATGGCTTCTGGGTACATGAGGTAAGGGTATGACCAACAGTGCCTTATGGCAGAAAGGAAGAAATTGTACCCTTGACTCCATGTGCTACCCTTTATGTCCACCGGGCAGCCTAATTGCTGGCCCAGACCAGTCCCCACACTAATACCTGCTGCTCTACAGCTGGCCTCACCCCTGGGCATCCTGCTGCTGCCCCTTGCTGGAACCTTCAGATAGCGGAGCTCAGAGCCTGACTTCTCCCAGCCCGTTCACAGTCTGGGTGTGCACTCTGGCTGGTTTGGCTTTGCTTTGCCTCTCAGTTATGCTTAAGGCCCCTCTAGGCCTCAGCCGGGTCCTCTGCCCCACCCTTGGCCCTTGGGCCTCATCACTGAAAGCCCACTGGCCCCACCTTTATAAATAGTTAGGTCTGGGCATATCCCCTTTGCATCTGTCTGCTAAGGTTTTAATATTTCTAATAAGAAAATCTCTCACCCATTTCCCTTAAAGCAGTGTGTCTTACTTTGTTTTCTCTCTCTCCTACTGCTCATGTTTTGACATTAAGATGAAAGCATGTTACACACACCACTCACGTTTCTCCTGGATTTTCTGAATAAGCTTTCCTAAAGACAGTGTTCCAGGCACAAGCCTTTTTTAATTTTCTCCCAGCCTTTGAGTTTCTAATAATATCACTGAGTATTTTTCTCATCTCAGGAAGATTACTTATCTGATGTGAAATAAGGACTCCCACTCTTCCTGATACAATCATGAATTCTAGAGGTTAACCTTTCCACAGCTCCTTTCTAGTAGTTCAAAATAAGACAAGGAATTGATGCGGAAAAGTTCACCTTGTGCTACCTACTCATGATAAACATTAAGTTAAAGGTCAAGACCTCATGCATGAGTTTAAAGATACGGCTGAAATAAATAGAGGGAGGCAAATCATTTGCCTCCAATACTTAAAAGGTTTGTACAAAGTGTTGACTGCTTTAAAGTAGGGCTTAACAGGAATTAAGCCTCTCTTTCCAATAATCAAACAATCGCTTCATCCACACCAGTGTACAGATACAACCACAACATGCTTTCTTGGGTCAATTCAGCACAGAGACTTTGAAGCCATGCTTGCAAAGACCTAAGCACATCATCTGCATGCCTACTCAGAGACACCAGCCATTATTGCCAAATCAAGGAACTGGGTGTCTCCAGGTATTATTTTGGTCACCAATACCAGTCTCCCCATGTCTTTCTCTAGGTTTCCAGGCCCATGTACCACCTGTGGAATTTCTGGAGGAAAGGCATAGGAGATCAAAGTATCAACTTTAATGATGGTATGGCTAGGTTGGAGAAAGAGATCTGGACCCATGGCCCAAAGAGCTTCCTCCTTCTTCTGTTCAGAAATAGAAACTCACCAGTCACAAGCAGATCAGCCATCAGGAAGAAAGAACTTGTCCTGATGGGAGCTCCACTTGAAGGAGAGAATGGGTGGAACCTATGGATTGTGGGACTGCAGATGGCCATCCATGCCTATGAACTTTACCATAGTTATTCCACCATGTAGAGAATCTAGAATAAAAGGACAAAAGAATTTTGCCTTTCCCACAAGTTAGATAAAGCACACCTCCCATTGGGAAGGTCCAACTAAGGGGGGAAAAAGCAGAACTTTTCATGAAAAACACATTCTTATTTTATGGGAAGACTCAAAGTAAGCAAGATAAGAAAAGGAACACAGTTTGTTTTACTGTCACAGTGGATGAATAGGGACTGCAGGGGTTGTTTCAATAGCACTTACTAAACCACCTCTTGTGTTAATTTAACTATGGATGTGAGTTACATAATGTGCTATAACTAAATCTTCAGGTTTCCATCATCTATAAAATGAGTTTGATCTAAAGGAAATAGCTGAATTATGGTTCAACATTAAGCATGTGACAAAGAGAAAGTATGATCAATCTCAAAAGTAATCCATCAAAAACATCAAACTTTAAAAATGGGTATTGTTTTTGCCTATCAAATTGGCAAGGATTAAAAACACTTTATAGGGAGCGGATGTGGCTCAAGCAGTTAAATGCCCACATCTCATGGGAGGTCCCAGGTTCGGTTCCTGGTGCTTCCTAAAGAAGACAAACAAACAACAAGCAGACTACGAGCAGACATAGAGCAAAAAACAATGAGCAGAGAATGAGCGCAAAACAACGAGCAAAAACAATGAGCAAAACAGACGAGGAAGCCATGGAGGGTGGGGACGGACACTTTATAGTATGCATTGGTCACAAGGATGTGAATAAAGAGGACTTCCTCTACAACACTAGTGAGAATGTAAATTACAACTTTGTGGATGGTAATCTGGCAATACATATAAAACTCTTTATAAAAGGACTTTCCATTTGACCCAGAAATTCTACCACTAGGTACTTATGTTGAGGAAAATAGTGCATTTGTTATAAGAATTTTCATCACAATATTATTGCTAAATAGATGCAAACTAAAGACTAATAAGTAAATAATAACATAGCCATGTGATAAACCTTTTTATAACAAAAGAAAATATACTTTAAAATAGGGCAAACTAGGGCCCATGGGCTAAATCTGGCCCATCATCTGCCTTTGTTAATAAAGTTTTATTGGAACACAGTCATACCCATTCATTCATTAATTGTATGTGGCCGCTTTCTCAGAGTTAAGTAGTTGCAACAGAGACTATATCTCCCACATATCTTAAAACATTTACAATCTGGCCCTTTGCAGAAAAAGTTTACTGACCTCTGCTATAGAAAATGCTTAATGATATGGAATAAGTTCCCAAATAGGTTTATAGGAAGGCAAGTTACAAAATAATGTGCTCAGCATGAGTGTATGCTTTTGGATTTATTTGAATATTTATGTAAATCTATGCATAAGAGTTCATCTTAACAGTTATTATCTCAGGGAAATGGCATCCTGAGTGAAATTTTTTAATTTCCTATATTTTCCAAAATGTTTGCCATGACCATATGTGTGTACTCATATACACATATTTTTAAAATACATACTTACCAATCCAAAATTGAATTGTTTAACCTTGAGCAAATTGCTCAACCTCTCTGAGCTTCAGTTTTTGCTTCTTTTCATTGAAGTTGATATTAGTACCTACTTCAAAGATTTGTTGTGAGAATTGACTGAGATAAAGTATGTGTAAGAGTGCCTGGTGCCTTCTATTCATTGATAAAGCATCATTGGAGAGTCCAGAAAAAGATGCCTATTGCAGTAGAAATGTCTGCAAAATCAACTCCAGGGAAAGTATAAACTAGTATTCAACTCTGGCAGAGAAACATCGAAGTAGAGTAATAATTTTTATTTTAGCAACTGATCTGACTCAATGTACACTATGGGGCTTTTTGCAGAAATAAAGATATGCCTAATTTTGTAGAATAGTGTTGTGTTATTTTTAGGTATATAGACAAGTGCCATATGAGCTCACATAAATATAAAGCATTTAGTCAATTTGGCTCAAATGGTTGTAAGAAGCATCTTTTAACATCCTAATGCATTTTCCAAATAAATTATAATCTCAAAAAGACAGTACTTTAATCTCTATAAATCTTTAATTTGTTTTACACCAAAGAACAGAATCATCTGAAGTGAGAAAGCAGCATCCATTTTTAGCATGTGGGCTAGGAAGTCTCCATGAAAGCATCATTAAAGAGTAAAGTATGAGATGTTAGTCCAAAATTCTTCAGTTGTTCTATGTCATGTATTATGAGTGATAAACTTTGTTCTACCTTCAGGTTTTTATTTCTCTCCTAGAAAATATAGTATTTCATTAAAGCAGTATATATTCATGGTTTCTGTTCATCTCTTTTAAATCTCTTCCAGTGATTAAGTTGCCCAGAAGCCTTTCCAGATAAGAACCCAAAGGATTTTCAAAAATAATATAAAAGCAGACCAAATTCCTATGGACTAAAAAACCTAGGAATGCATAAATTATATAAACTGTGTGTTCTTGTTACACACAGTTAAAATTACTCTTGGTACCAGCCGTCCTTAAATCAAAGAGGATATTTTGGTCTCTGTTGAGAACTAGCCGTGTGTAACTATTTAACATTGTTCTTTAACCCTCCAAACTCCCATTCATCAGTAGATAACACCTAGGGCGACTTTTCGAAAAAAAGCAAAAACAATCAAGTGGATTTTCTTCCTCAGGTTTATTTATTAATGGTTATATTCCATTAATGCTCAGATATATTAAACAATATTCAAAAAGTGTTTTTAACCAATGGGCTAATAGATATTGAAACAAAAACAAAAGAAATCCAAACTGACTAAGAGGACAAACACAGCAAAGAGGTGTATTATTTAGACTAAACTGATTTTATAGGAAGCTGAAACATGCAGTTGATTTAATTAAAGAAAAAAGAAACCCAGTCATTCCAGATGTTTGGCATCATTTAAACCAAACAGAGGGATGACTTATTGAATCTTTGACCTCATTCACCAGATGTTTTCGCCTCTTGGAGATAGACTAAAAGGAAAGGATTTGGGATGGGTTTCAAATTCCTTCACTTCTTCTTGGGTACTCAGTGTGAATCTTCTTTGTATCCTCTTAGTTACCTTCTCCAACTAATCTTTGCACCCTCTTGTAACATTATTTCACATTTTCCTTTCATACTCAATCTTGGGCGATTTCCATCAAAGAACAAATTGAGAATCAAGGGGCAATGTGTACAGACAATTCCATTTCCTTTCCTCCTAAATTTATGGCTTCATGTGGGCTTCCTTTTCTGGAAAACCCACAAGTGCATGCAGGAACCCAAGAGCAGATGCTCATACGCATAAAATCTAACAGGACCAGATGAAATGATAGATTCAGGAAAATATTCTCAAAAGATATTATTAGCATGATTGCCTATAATCAGCTCACCCTGCATTAAGGCTCTAATGAGTTGTAGTGAGATAAGCTCTTTCTCAAAGGAAATAAATTAGAGACTGACAATTACAGAAACAAAGAGAAGAGAGTATAAGTGGGTCTCTTCACAGGGCCACTCATGGAATCTGCAGGTTTCTAAGTTCTGAATTATGAAAAATCTCACACTGGCTTTAGTTTAGAACAAACTGAATGGCAGAGTTTATTCTGTGTGTAGGCAGAAGAGGTTCCATCTTAAGTGGTATGATTGGAAAGAAACAAAAAAGATGATTCCGTTTTACCTCTACCTTTGGCTTCAATTTCCCATCTCTAAGGATGATGTGATGATAAGGGCCATCCTTCACACCCAGATATACTCCACATGTGTTATCTCAGTTGATCAGTTCAATAGTTCTATAAGATATGTGTCATTATAACCCTTTTCCTCACAAAAGTGAGCTGTATCCAGAACCCAGATAGTCTAACTCCTAGCCTTACTCAGCACCGCAGCTGCCTCCACAAATGAGCTAGAAAAGAAATATTGAGACAAAATTCTCAATAACCTGGCTAAAACGTATACCCAAGAGCTTTATTCAACAGATTAGTCTGTTGACACCTTGAACTTCAAGGAGGGTAAGAAATAAGACAAGCTTACCTGGGGTCCAAAAATTGTCATGCAATCTCATATATGTGAAGAGACACCTCACAGAGCCAAAGTTACTAATTACTAATTCAAATATTCTGGAAAACAAAATTTTAAACACTTCTATCCCAAAGATGCTTACAACCAAGTCCTGTCCAACACACTCTTCAACATAATCTTTAAACAGTACTAGACTTTCTGCACTCTTTAAATTCCCAGGAGAGAGGAAAACATAACATGCCAACTTTGTTTAAAGGGTTTTAGAATCAAAGGACTATTCAATGATATAGCCATGAAAATGTGCCTCTCAGATCTCTAGCTAGAAGGAAATTACTTGACCAATGTGCCCCGCTGCTACATTCTGAATCCATCACCATTTTTGATCAACACCATTTTTCTCATGGACTCCTTCTAGCCAATGACAGGAAGCAGCAGAGATTCTGAGGCAAGCTATTCTTATGAGATGTGGGATAGCTCTGGAGGGCAACTTTGACTTCAGGACTTCCCAGCAGCCTGCCAAACTTTCTAGTAACTGCACGGCTGTCCAAGACCCTTCCACCCAACCTCCCCTCCTCTCCTATACAAGGATCATATGTGGAGTGTGGTCAGACAGCTATCCCAGGCTCTCCCAGTTGCCTTCACATTTTTCCACACAGGCATTTTGTCAGGAATTCAGGAGGATCTGAGATTTTTACCAGGCTTTCAAGCAAATTCATTAGTCTGCCACAGTTTCATGGATTCTAGCAGAAGACAAGAGACTCAAAAAGGACAGTTTTTTACCCATGGCAAAAGCAGTAGCTAGAGCATCAGAAATTGACTTGTTACCTTAGCTCCAATTCCCACAGGATGATATGGAAAGGGCCAGGTGCACACACAGTTTTTTGTTGTTTGTTTGTTTAACATGAAAGGTTCCCCAAGCTTAGGGAACCTGAATCTTTTCTAACGAGCATTTAGCTAGCCTGACCTTGACCTTAAAGGAAGACATCATCTTTTTCATACTGGAAAGGCAGCAACCCCTCCTCTGCTCTAGGAGGACACATTAACCCTATCTTCCACGGGTGCTCACTACCTAAGCATCGTTGTAAAAACAGTCTGAAACAAAAGCAGTCAGTGCCTCTGCCTGAAAGGTGTACAGAAACACAATAGAATCAGGTGTCTCCCAACACTTCTTACTAAATCTCTTGCCATCTCATTTGGTCTTGGCCTCTACTGTTAGGAGATCCAAAATCACACTCATCATGCTACTACTAGTTAGATGATGCTTGTGTGACCTTTGGATTTGCATGTTTGCAGCCTCCACAGCACATAGCAGGGTGCTTGGAAAGCATATGTTGATTGGACTGAGCCATGAAATTGAGATTAACTAACAGTCTAGCAAATGAACAATATCCTTAAAGAAAGGATAAGACATTCTTTAAAGTGGGTCTCCTGATATAAATTCTCTCTGCTCCCTTGTCCATCTTGGCTGAAGAGGGACTACTGGCGGAGGCTGAATTTATTTAGCCATTTCTTTGTCTCTGCCTGTTCCTAACAGCCTTAATTGTCTATGGTGATGACTGTCACATACAAGCTTGGCCCATTCAGTGCCGAGCCCAGAGAGATCCCTAGAAATAACTCCTGGAAATAGAATCTAAGAGAAATATTTCTGCCCACTCCCTGCATAAGCAAGGCTGGAACCTCCCTCTCTGTTGAAAGTTCAGGTGGACCCTACTGCTCACTGCAGTTCCCACTAGATCTAAAGTCCACTCTTGAGTTCCAGCCAGTTGAATGATGGAAATGGGGTCACTTTTCAGTTAGGTCATCCCAAACTTTCCCCAGATCAGGACTTGGTTACTGGTCTCCTTCCCATCACCTTCAGTGGAACTTCCTGGTTGTTGACTCAGACAGTACCAGTGCCCACTGATTAGGCCACAGATCCCTTGAATTTTGTTGGACTTTTGGGCTAAATTCAAGTGGATGAACCATATCAACTGTCACAGCCAGTCTTATCCAACCTTGCTCCATGCCTTCCTTACCTTGGTTTGTTCCCTATTCATCAACAGGCAAAGCCAACATGTTATATCACCCTAGTTTAAGGCAGTCTTTCTGTTCTCCCAAACATCATTTCATTGCATGTGTACAAAGACCTATGTGGTAGCCTATGACACTTTCACTTTATTGCTGCCATGAGATTGCATTTCATGGCAGAGATTAAGGTAATAAGGCCTATTTAGTAATGAAATGCCCCTAGGATGGCAGTCTACAATAGATTGAATGTTTGAATAGTTCTCTTCTGTAGTGGAAATAATAGTGTGTGTCATAAGCAATGAAAAGAGGTAAAGGGTTACCAAAAATTAGTGAACTTCAACTACCCTAGTACATGACCCTTTATGTATATGTAATTTCAAATCATATGATGATTATCCTTTGAAGTGAAGGATAATCACTCTGAAGTGCTTACTTCAAATCACTTTGAAATGAAAGAGATGGGACAATACAGATAAGTATCACTTAGGGAGGTGTGGTCTGTCCTACCTTACTTCTGGCTTTTGGACTTTTATGTGTAAACAGCCACACTGGTTTCTGTTACAGACAAAGGGTTACAAATTGTGTTTTCCTCCAGAAGACAACAATGTTGTTCTGAAAGCAAAAATCAATCAAAACTTAAGGACTGATAAAGGGGTCCTTTGTGTTATCTCAAAGGGCTCAATGCCAAAAGGCAAGAAGGAAAGAACGAAACCATAAGTGTTGAACAAGGAGAGAAAATTCTTTTTGCTTTTTCTCCTTTTTTATTGCCTTCTTTGTTTTCTTTCTTTTCTACTCAGTATGGTGGTGGAAACACACTGAAGCTATATCTGAAGAGGTAGTTAATCTCATTTCAGAGCATGCTTTCCACAGAAGCATTTATTTGATGAATATCCACATGGTCTTCACTTGGTCCTATAAAAAGGTTTTCCATTCTGCATTTATATAATTAATGGAAAAAAATGGAATTTTGTAATGAAAATGACACATATGTAAATGAGCTACAATATTGAAAATATAGCAGCCTTTTAAATAATCTAGCTGTTTTATTTTTCTAATATAAGGTAAACAAGGTCTGGCTATATTTGGTGTGTATGTTAGGAAGTGAATCTCCATTTAAAATAAACAGGGGAAGCGGATGTGCCTCGGGTGACTGAGCTTCCGCCTACCACATAGGAGGTCTGGGTTCCGTTCCCAGAGCCTCCTAAAAAGAGAAGACCAGCACATAACAAACAGACACAGCGAATGCAAACAACAAGGGGTTGGGGAGAAACAAATAAATAAAATAAATCTTTTATAAAAAAGTAAAATGAATGGTATTTCCTATCAAATATGTCATTTTTACACTTTCAAAACTACCTAAGCATAGGTGTCCAAAATAAAAGCCTTTCTTTTTTCTCTGGAAAAAAATGAGCAAATTGAGCATTGTAGCAGTTTGGCAGTTTGATATAGTTATAAATTCTAAAAATAGATATTGGATTATGCTTATAAACTGGTCTGTTCATCTGGGCATGATTAAGTTATGATTAGGGCTTTGATTGGGTCACCTCAGTAGGACATTGAGCCCCACAACTTGGTGGGTGGTGTCTCAAAGATAAAAGACATGGCAAAGGACAGAGTTGGAGTTTTGAGTTTTAATGCTGGGCCCAGGGAAGCAAGGACACAGCAGAGGTTGGTCTTGAGGAAGGAGAGAAGGCCCCAGGAAGAGACAAGTTGTTTGCCTGATAGTTTACAGCTGGCCTTGTGGAGAGACCCAAGCCTAAGCCTGGAGAGAGGCAAGCCCCAGGAAGAGAGGAACCCAAGAAGCCTGAACTCTTGGCAGATATCGGCAGCCATCTTGCCCCAACATGTGGCAATGGACTTTGGTGAGGGAAGTAACTTAAGCTTCATGTCCTGGTAACTGTAAGCTTCTACCCCAAATAAATACCCTTTATAAAAACCAACTGATTTCTGGTATTTTGCATCAGCACCCCTTTTGGCTGACTAATACAAGCATCAAAACTAAAACATGCTTTTCTAGAAAGTAAATCCAATGAGAAATCCTCTATGGAAAAATTTTTCTTACTGTTTTTGTAAAAGTAAATGATACCTGAGTGATGCTTCAGTGTGAAAACACTTCTACCTCACTATTTTCCCAAAATGTAATGTGTAACCCTACAGTCAAATAGCCAACTTGATAATTCTATTTATGACCAAATAGGGAATGTCATTTGAAATGATAAAAATAGTCCAGCATCACTGGAATTTCCATTTTTTAAGAATAAGCATGTTCACTAAACGTATAATAAATGAATACATTTGTTCTCAGGGAGAAAAGATGGATTATAAATTATTAGTGAAATTCCATTGAGTTAAAAATATAAGCCAACCTTGCAGGGTTCTTTGGAAGGCTGGGAGGGAGGAGCGGAGACGATAGTCCACACAGAATACATATTTCTCTGTAGTTAATTTGCTTGAAGACACTGCAAAAACTGAAAAATACCAATACCTCAAAAATCCTTCTGAGACTCCAAGCATGGATTAAAAATGAAAAAGAACAACAAAGTCTCATTAAAAATGCAATTTTTAAGATGGCATCTTATTTGGCATAAATTAAAAGCACCTGGAAGCATTAAACTCAAACCTTGAGTTACCTGAACTCTGGTTGATATTATGCTGCTGAAAGCAATGATTTTTAAACACACCAAAGCAAAACAAACAAAAAAACACCCACCTATGTGATGAGATAGCATTAGCAATGTAGTAAATTCACTATATAAAGTAATAGGGTTTACAAGTGCAAAGAAAATATGTAATAAACCATTTTGTTCCTAAATTGTTTGTTAGCTCCATTACCCTATCTATGAAGCTGCTCTATAATTACTCTCATTAGTCCATAGACTTAACTGCTTAGCAGTGCCAAATGAGCTCCTATTTTCATTTATTGGAATCGGTGATTCATAGGGTGCACTGAGAAATCTTCTATCAATTAGATATGAAGGTTCACAGTCCCATCTTGATTTGTATCAGCCCTGGTGGAAACCACTTTTGCCAAGCACTATAGTTCATCAAGACATGCTATTTATTTTTTTCACAACTTTAACTCCATTTCCTAAGACAAAGTACTGCTATAAGTGGAACTAGGGAAAATAAGGTGGTTCTGACTTGAAGTAGATTCTACTGGGGACAATAAATCCTGTGATGTGTTGCTGTGTTGAGATTAAAGAACCTCAAGACTAGGGAAAAATATACACTGTGTCTAGCTGGAATCCATAGCTGCCACACATGATAAAATACAACCCCAAGTACATATGGTTTATTTGGCTTGTATTTATGGAATTTTTGCTTCACCTCATGGAGCTATTTAACTTTAACCAATTGTCAATAGGAACACAGAGATATAAGTATAATAAAACTAGCATCACATACAATTTCACAAAAATAGATATATTTCCAAACATGCCAGGCATGACATACTTGGAATATTTCAGGATTGTTTTTTATGCAACCCTGCTTACCAAGCTTGAATTTCAAAGTAACAAACTGCTTCATAAACCAGCATTTCTTCCTTTTCCCACTAATTAGTATCTATAATAATAAATTCTCTTTATATGGAGATAATGCTACAGAGTCACCATTTTCCAGACCTGAGTAGGTAGATTGTGAATTGCTCTGTTGCCAGCAGGAATACCATTGCTCTTCTCTTTGTATGTTTTCCCTTCCACCTCAACCTTATGAACACCAGCATATATCTGTAAGACAGCCTGATTTGGTTTGGGGTGCAGGCAGCAGCCATACTGGTTTCACTGGCCAACCCACAACTTTCACCTTGTGAAAGCCAACTGTAGACCACATGCATATGCTATCAGATGCCACAGAACCACAGTGAACAGCCATTACCTGGGACATTGTCCTCTCACAAAGGGGCATGACATTACCATACATTTCCTGCCCTCCACTAAGTTCATTAAAAAATAAAATAAAATAAAACTGGTCATGTACACTGTATAAGCCAGCCAAAGGGGTACTGATGCAAAGTACCAGAAATCTGTTGACTTTTATAAAGGGTATTTATGCGGGGTAGAAGCTTACATTCACAAGGCCATAAAGGATACGTTACGTCCCTCACCAAAGTCTGCTGCCACGTGTTGGAGCAAGATGGCTGCTGGTCTCTGCAAGGGTTCAGGCTTCCTCTTCCTCCTAAGGCTCTGTGGTCCCAGGTTCTTCCAATCTCAGCTGTAGGCTGTCTTAATGCTCATCTCTCTTCCCAGGGCCATGTCTATGGAGCACTCTCTCTTCCTGCATATCTGTTTCTGTGTGTCTACTTCCATGTGAGGGTCTGTTTTATCAGCCCAATGGGGCTGGGACTCGATGTGGTTGGATCAGAGCCCTAATCTTAACATAATTTAATCAGACATCTCAGCTGAATCAAATACAATCAAAGGGTTATCACACCAGAGGAATCGACCAGTTTACAAACATAATCTATATTTCTTTTTGGAATTCATAAATAATATCAAACTGCTACATACACAGAGGACCTAAGTTGCCCTGACACCTTCGCTGACTCAGAAGAACCTCAAATACCTGTTCAGACACCTTCTATTGTGTTCAAGAATAATAGTAAGGCAGCTATGGCAAATTAGCAGGGAAAGGCAAACACCAAGCCACTCTGCAAGAACCAATTCATATGTGATTGGCAACCATATACAATCAAGAGCTAGATAAACAGATATCTGTTTCCCCAGATATTGGACCCAAGGAAATAAATATAAAAATAACTACTTTTGATCCCTTACTTAAATATAAATGGACTAGTGCCAAGGTTTCTAAGGATTCTTACAGGGCAACAATTGTTGTGAAAAAAACATAAATCAAGAATTAGCACCCCTTCAATGAGAATTTCCACAAACACTCATCTTTTATATTCAGAATTTTGTATGCACTGTCTAGAAAAAAAAAAAGAAATGCTTTTAATTGTGTTTTTAAAAAAGCTTATTACATTATTTAAGTATTTTTCAAGAGAGAAAAACACTCAGCTCTTTCTACTTTTCCATATGTCCTTCAAGTTGTAATCATCATGTATAGCTATCATTTTAAGATTCTACTGTGAGCATGGTACCTCAGTTTCGTTCTTTTCTGGGATGGGAACTACTTGTTTGAAAAATGAGAAAAATCTAATAGACCATGTTTTAAGTTTGTCCAGACTGCTATGACAAACGTCACACAATGTGTTGGCTTAAACAATGGGGTTTTATTGACTCACAGTTTTTGAGGTTGGAAGTCTAAAATTGATGTATCAGCAAGACAATGCTTTCTCCTCAGTCTGTAACAGTCTGGTGCTTACTACCGGTGGTCCTATGAGTTTCTCAGCTTATATCCCTGCTTCGTGCCTTGGGGTCACATGGCAATATCCCCTCCTTTCTCAAGGTTGGTTCCCTTGACTTCCAGCTTCCAGCTCCTCCCAGTGGCTTTCTCCTCATAAAGCCTCCAGTAATCCAGATTAAGACCCACCCTAGTTCAATTGGCTAAACCTTAACTAAAACTAACATCTTCAAAACTTCCTGGTTACAATGGGTTCACACCCACAGCAATATGGATTA
>JAQZBX010024990.1:0-29823 GCA_029593785.1 Cabassous unicinctus | reverse complement strand
TTTTTTTAGCTCTGATAATACTGAACACCTCATAAAAGTTGTAGAAATTTTAATCTCAACCGAATGGAATGAACGACAACCTGCACCAGGTAATGCTTTTTGGCTCTTTTAAACTCTCTTATAGTTCATTTTAAAGAGCCTTAAAAAGTGGTGGCCTCAGACAACTCTTTTGACATAAGTCTTGTAGGATTGCGATCCATACTAATGTGTACCTTGCAATTAAAAAAAAAATAGTTGGGTGTTAGTATATGTAGTAACTATTATCCAGATTTCAGCATTTATGGATTTTAAATGATCTCAGTTTTAGATGAGGGTTGGAGGAGGTCTCTTTACCAACTTTTATGCTGGTAGTTGTTGAATAAATTTATGGAGCTCATTTTAGTTGTTGACATTTTTGTTTTTCTTTCTAATACCTATAAAGTAGGGGGTTTATAATTACTATATAATTTAAAGTATTTTGAAATGTGTTTTTTGGAAGCAGGTATGCTTGGAAATGTCTGTCAAAATAAACATTTTCAATAATGCTGGCAGTATGAAACCAGAGGGTTCAGTGCAGCAAGTTAGAGCAAGCCAGACACTTCTTTGAAAGCACGCTGGTGTTCAATTAACCTTTTAACAAAGCAGGAAATGTAGACTGTATTAGCAGTGGAATTAATCTAAACCGATGTATTTTTCATCCACTGTGAAAAATCCAAATAACCTTACTTGGCTATATACTGGTTAAAAGATTAGCTAATAGAGTCTGGTCATTTAGAGTGGTGATTAGGACCCTATCAAGTGAAGTGAAGTTTCAGGACCACTAGAAGTTGTTGCTTGTGGTATTAATTTATGCCAAGAATTCAAATAAAACTTCATGAATTTATTATCAAGCATATTGCTCCTTTATAGGTAATTCAAGCAAATTACCATATTTATCTGGGCAGGCATGGGGACTCAGTTGTCAGTGTCTTGCAACAGAGAGTAAGTTGTGCTTTTTTATTAGGTGTTACCCAGCCAGGCTTAGCTTGAGTGTTTGCATGTGAGCAAGGCAGATAGAGAAAGGCAAGGGCCTCGGCTTAAAACCTACCTGCAGGGAGGATGGTAAAGAGGATGGGTTAGGCAACAGCTCAGAATGCGGGTATTGGGAAAAGCTTCTGTGAAAAGGCTCAAAATATGGTATCCAAATGGTAAAGGCAAGGATGTTCCAATAGAGATGCCTAGAATCATAGGAAGGTGGCATCAGAGAAGTATATCAACAGGTATGGCCTATGACTTTCATCCAGGGGATGGCCAAAAGGTTTCATCTCATGTGACTGCTTGGATTGTCTGTTAATGGGTTTTGGAGCTCTGTGTTGGGGTTCAGAGGCTGCTTTTGGGTTCGGATGGAAAAAATACAGTGAGAGGTTAGCAATATGCTGTGATGGGTGGGGTGGGCAGGGGTAGAACGTGGCATGTAAACCATTTTATTTACTAGACTAATCACCTAATCCCTAGACTAATCACCTGGGTGAGGAAGAGTACTGGCAAGAACAAAGCAGGGCCCTGCACCAAAGGGGTCAAGCTCTGATCATTCACTTCCTCCTGACTAAAGTCAAGGTTATTGTTAAGAGACTTAGGAGGGTTGGGCCCTGCTTGTAGTGAAGAGCTGGAGGTAGGCCTGGTATTCTCAGGGGCCACCCTTCTGTAGCTGGGAGGCATATGGAACTGAAAGCCAGATGGCCGCAAATGGATTTATCCCTTGGAATGTTTGACTTTCTAGTACATAGGTGTAGTAGATCAGGGGTGGAGTTTGATTAGTCTGACTGTTATAAACTGATTAAATGTCCTTATCAGTTTCATCTTAATTCCAGCAAAGTAAAAGCCCATTTACAACCATTTTCTTAATGCACCCTTGAAGCTGCTTATGGACCTTACATTCCTATGTTAAGAAATTGACGTGCAAATGTCAAAGAAGGGTTAGTTCCATCAGCCCTGCTGAAGAATGACAAATAAAGCTTTGAACATTTGCTGGACCATCTTAGTATTCATGTAGCCGCTTCAAAAAAGTTGAATCCAAGTAACTTTTAAACCCTAGTTTAAGACGTTTTTCCTTTTGTTTGATGCCTTTTAGCCATTCTGGAAGTCTTATAGGCCCTTTGGAATTAAATGGATGCTTCATTATCTCACTTGTAAAAATACACTATCCATACCAAGGAAAACACCCTCATCCTCAGCACCTTTGTATTCAGGAATGCCTTCAGTGCAAATGATTGGCAGGGCACCGTGGGCTCGAGAAAGGATTTCATAGGCCCAGGAGGAGCGCAGCGTTTTCCTAGAATCTTTTATCATTGCTCCAGCATGTGCTAGTACCAGCAGGTTTTGGATACACAGCCCCGGCACAACTCCGGTGAATGGTCATAAATCAGTCATTTTCAATAATTTTATTGTTGTGAATAGAAATGAGTATTTGAATGCTGTTTAAGGGAGAAAAAGACAATACTTTGTTTTGGGACATATAGATATCTTTTGTAATTTTTACCAGAGGGAACTTGAAATGATAGGCAGAACTGATATGTTTGAGGCAGTGTCAATTCAAATGAGGACCCAGTTAGGGATTTTTTGCAGCATCAGCCCAGCATTGTTCTGTTGCTCTTGGGAATGCAGAAGTAGAATAAGGAGTGCAAAGTTAAATTAGGTATAAGACTACAAAGGTGAAATATTAGCACATGTTATATAATTAAATGCCATGTGGGAGTGCACATACTCCATAAGTACAAAAAGAATTTTAGAGATGCAGTTGATGATTTGTTTGTTTGTTTAGAATAATTGTGAGGAGACAGAAAAGACTCATGGAAGAAATAGAACTTGAAATGGGCCTGACGAATAGGTAGAATTTGAATAGAGAAAGGAGAAATAGCATTTAATTTTGAGGAGTATCAAAGAAGACTTATTCCAAATAAATTACAAAGTACAAAAATAATGGCTTGATTTATTTTTTTACCAGACTTTCCAAAAGCAGTACGTATTTTAAATAATAGTATTATAAAAAACATCATTTTAGAGATGAAAGCATTGTCCAGCTCTTCTATTTTGGAAATAAAGAAAATGAGACCCCCAGAAGTGGAGCGTTTCACCCCGTGCCACCTGACCAGTGTGTGCCAGAACTGGGTTTGCACTCAGAACCTGCTGCCTGGGTTCTGGAACTTCCATGAGTGGTAGGGCTGCTTTTAGTGCCCAATAAATAGACCTATAAAAGTTCCAGCAAGTATTCCACTAAAAATATTTGATTATTTGTCCCCTGTGAATTACATACAGTAGAAAGTTACGGGTGACTTTCTATAGCTTTGGGGATAAGGCTCAGAATTGCGCCATCAGACATGGAGTGGAACGAACTGTGGGCTTCTCAGTCAGATCAGGGTTTGAATCTCAGTTCTTTCTGCTTATCTGCCAAGTTCTTTAAGTAACAGCCTTTCCCACCAGTTTTCCAGTCTGTGAAATGGGGATAATGCCTCTCTCCTGGGGCTGTGGTGAGGATAGATGAGGTGATATATACTAAAACTCAAGACCCGACAGTGTCTCTCTACTGTCTGTTGATCAGAAGTGGTCTCACTCTGCAGCTCTAACTCCTACAGTCCACCCATCCTAGTTAGTTCCCTCTGAATCCCCTCTGGTGTCTGTAGGGGCCTTAATGCATATCTGAAAGAGACTGTCTCTGGGCAGTTGCTGCCCTGTGGGAGGTTAGGAAGGTGCCTTTATATGACACCCTTTCCTCTGTGTGGCTTGCTGAGCAGAGAGGCCTAGATTTCAACATCAACTCTCCCTAACACATTGGCCAGGTGGGTGACTTTGCACAGAGCACAAAATGTAGTCATGCACAGCAGCCCTAAGCTGTGCCATCTACTACATTGGCACCCAAGTAGATCCTCCCCCTGCTTTATGCGCAGGTTAAACCAATCTGTTTAATATGTTTGTGCCCTTAAGTCCCTCGTACTCATACGCTTCTGTTCAGTAGTTATTAGGCTAATCAATTACCTTCCTCAAGGGCCAGGACAAAGGCTTTTCTCCTTTCAAACTCTTCCTGGCATAGGACTGACGCAGCATAATAATTGACCATATATATCTGTGTGTGTGTGTGTGTGTGTGTGTGTATTTTTTTTTTAATTCTTTGGTAAACTTTCCAACTTTCAAAGAACTTTTACACACCAGCTCATTTCATGCCTCTAGCAACTCTGTGATTTCACCCGTTTTATGGAGGGAAACTAAGGTTTGGAAAGGTGAAGCACACTGAGCTCTCAGAATTTTGCCGATAGTTTGCTGCTCTCTTTGTGTTACTAAGTCTTAAAAATATTTGGAGTTGAACAAGTTTCTTTCTTTTTTTTTTTTTTAATCATTATGTGTTATATTTACACACTATGAATAGGTAGCTGAAGTAGATTTCTATAGCGCAACCAAGGTAAAACAGGGCCATCTAACACAGGGTGCCTTTGAATGAAACCCATTATAAGTGTATTTACATATTTCAGATTTCATGGGTATATTCAGAAATATTAATGTAGCATAATTGAAGTCTAATATTGCACCCTCAAGCCCAGAGTGGAAAATAAATGACTCTTTCTCCCCCCTGCCCTTCTACACCTGTCAAAGTTAATTTTTAACCACTGGTGCATTGCAAAACATTCATCCTGAAGAGCCCGATTCATAAATCTTGTTTTAAATGCTCTGGGCTTGGTTTTCAACCAAGACTAAAGCAAGCACTAAGGTAGAGGGAAGTGACTTTCAAAGAGTTTTACTTTTCTCTGATTTATTTTTTATTGGGTTTAAAATGTGGTCTGACATTAGAGGATTGCTTCAAAGGTGAGAAATGAAACCTTGAAAAAAATGCATGCATTTAATTTAGATGGTTAGGAGTGCATAGATGCAAGCCACACTAGGTTTTATAGAAGAATAGCAAGTTTTATTTGTGCTCTGAAAAAGGGATATATTTCAGTGTACATGGGTGGGAGGTGTATAGTTCAGTTTTACTTTTGTTTTCACAGTGCAATCTTCTCTTTCTCTCGAGGGACAAGATCTGAGGGGAAAACCTCAGGGGAGGAGTTCTTTATTTTGTTAAGCAATGGGCATGCCTGTAGAATGGACAGATGTGTGCATATGTGAGCCTGGGAGTATTCCTAAACTCAAATGGCCGCTTTTCCTTAGCCCTGAATCTTTAGATTATCATTAAAGCACTGGATGGGGAAATTAGAAAAAATAAAAGATAAAAAAGCACTGGACGTGGAGTAAAGAATTTGCATCACCCTGAAAGGCCTTTTTGTTATAAATTATCTTAAGTTAAACTTATGAAAGGGGAAGGGGCTGCTTTTTTACCCTTAAAGGAAGATTTTGGTTTATTTATTTTTCTGTCTTTGATGGTCTTTTGTTCATTAATGATGACCCACAGACACATTTAAGAAGTTGTGTAGAATGAAAGCTGGTTGTGTAACATTCTCTACTTGATAGCGATTTGTATGTGTGAGATACAGTGTTTGTTCAGTCTCTAACGTTCAAATGTGTTTTGAACACATTTGACTAGATTACACCTGCAAAGAAGTGAAATATAATAGCCTACTTTTGCATCTGAAATGAGTTTTACAAAACTTTGGGGAAAGGGAAGGTAATACATATTGTTTTAAGGAATCCAGAAGGTCAATTTGATTTTCAATTATGTGTACAAGTTTTTCAATGTGGCTGAGTTTTTTAGATGTTTCGGTCATTTCAAATAAATGCTAAAATTAAAATACAGTTTTTCCTGAAGGATCTTAACAGCCACATGAAAAATATTTCTTTAGTTGTTATGACATCTGTGCATTTGCCCTGCTGATTGAGGTATTTGCTAGTGAATCGTATAGATTAAGTGACAGTTGAACAATTATGTTTATTCATTTGTGGAAATTTTGGACATACGTGAGATGAATGAAATATACAGAAAGTATTTTTACTGATTCTGTTTCACCAGCAGAGGGCTCTCTTTTTAAGCTAATAAGAGCATGTGTCTTGCAGATCACTTTTCCAAAAATTTCAGCCAGAAAAGATTCTACTCCTACTGTCAGTAATATAATAGACTCTCTCTATGGTAGATGATTGTGCATATTGTGAGCAATTTGTTTGAAGCAAAGACTTTTCAAACCCATTTAAGACTTTATTTAAGTAGAGAGTATACTGCTTTCTAGCGGATAATTTCCTTCTGCAACAGAAAATATGCTGTTGGGTTTAAAGAGCATTTTAATTATAGAAGGTTTGACATGAAACGTCATGTGAATCCAGACAGGTATTCTTATGAGACTGATGTTTCCAATGTTTCTAGCTTTAGAAAGGCTATTTTTAATAGTAGGACAAGATTATGCTGCTCAGGATGCAAGGGTATACTCTGAACTAACCATATGTCACTGTAATCAGCTGGCAAGAGCTGAGAGGTTCACTATACACTGTTTTTTCATTAAAAAAATGGGTTTTTCTATATTATAACAGTTGCGCTGACAGTGTTGTAAAATCACTTTCATCATAGGTTTAGCAGTACTTCCCAGACACTGAGAATAATTCTGAAGCTGGTTCCTGGGTTTGCCTCTGTGGACTTCATGTTAGGACCCAGATCTTTCTTTAGTCACTGCATCTGACCAATCAGTAAAATGCTATTATCACCTTCCCATAAAGAGTCTGAGATAATTATTTGCAGAACCTGTGTTTCCTCAAAGGGAATGAAAAGTTAGCAGTTTTTGGTTGTTGTTGTTTCAGTTTAAGTAGGCCAAAAATAGAAAATAGAAGAAGCCAGAGTTTTATTGTAGGTGTGAATATTTTTGCATGTGCTTAAAAGAAATTAGTTTCACTTGCTAATTTTTACTTTCCCTGGCAGAGGGAAGTGGGTAGCAGGGGCAGCTTCAGTAGTCTGCCTTATGGTCCTATGGCCATAATCTTGTGCAAACCCCTCGACCCACTGAGTCAGAATGTCTATTCTGTAGCATGAGGCAATTGATTGAAACTGATCTCTAAGTTACTTTCTGGTGTTCAAGTTCGGTGATCCTGTGATTTTACGGTGTGTTGTGGTCCTCGGGATGATATTAAAGTCATCTGTGTTGATGCAAGTGAAAATTTTCTTAGGTAAAATTTTATTCTTTAAGTATAGGCAGTAGTCCTAAATCTGGTTCTTTGCAACTTTCAAAGAAAGGGCAAACATCCTCTAGAAAGGTGTGCCCCTTTCTTTGCCATCCTATCCTTTGCCTGCTGTAGCCATCACATAAACCTACTGCTGACATACCTTTTAATTATTAGAAAATCCTTTGGCCATTTAAACAGGAGTTGAAATTGACCTCAAAAATAGCTGCGGAGTAGTTTTTTTTTTTTTATCTTTACACGGTCATGGAGTATAGTATCCATGCGGAGCTATAATAGCTTTCCTGAGGATCCTCTCCAACCACTATTAAAAATTTTTTTTAATCAGGTCCCTGCCTGAATTGCTCCATAAAGGGCTTTCCTGTTACACCTGCAGGGCTGTCTTTGCAAGTGTGTGGGAGGAGGTGAAGGAGGTGGACAGGAGCAAGGCGCTCTGTTCTGGGCTGTTCTGAGAGGTTCAGGCCTTTACAAGGAAAGCTTTGATTCTATTTTTTGCTGAACTAGCTCAGCCACTTCCTGTGTTTGGCTGTGCATAGTGCCTCGCTTCACTGTCAGCTACTTGAGCCCTGCGAGCGCTGCGGTAGCCAGTTACAGAGACTATTTTAGGGCCCCTCACAATAGCCTTCTCATTTTCTCAGCTAAAATGAGCAAGTTGGTCTTGCATTGGCCACTTGTTAGCCGATGACAACTTTGACTTTGACTTCGGCTCCCCTCCCCCCACCTGAAATCCCTGGCTCAGCAAATATTTGAACCTGCCCAAGTTAATCATGAAGCAGAGATCTTTATCTAAGGGAGACGTGCGAGCGGCTGGGCTTTTTTGCTCCCTAATCCAGTACCGAAATCGAGTTCGTTTCTAAATGGGGAGCCAGAAGTGAGCGGCGGCTGGGGCGCGGGGGCGGCCGATGGACGAGCGGTCTTTGACAGTGGAGGAGCCCTCCCGGCGCGGTCCCCGCCCCTGCACGCTCAGCCGGCAGCAGCCGGGAGCGGCGCTCCGGGCCGACGTGGGAGCTTTTCCCACTTGGTGGAAGAATAGCTTTTTGGCTTTTTTTTCCATTGTCGGATACAAGCATTTCAAAGGAAAACCGTTGAAATGCATAACCTGCAAAGTAAGTTGCCTTTAATTTGTGCAGTTCTCTGCCCATTCACTATGCCTTTTTGTACTTGTTAGGGCTCTGTAGTTTAAGTTTTGGGAAGTATGTGTGTGTGCTCGTGTGTGTGTGTGTGTGTGTGTGTGTGTGTGTGTGTGTGTAAGTGCTGCCTGGGGCTAGGAGATGGGAGATTAGGGGAGACACTCCCCCATTTCCTCAAGGGGGACAGTGTGAGGGAAAGATGGGGTTTAGGTTGGAAATTAGGGAAGGAGGTAATTACAGGTGCTTGGCTGGAAGGTGGTTCCAGGCCCGGCCTTAGAGGAGCCGTGGAAAATCACCTGTCCCCCTGCCCTCCTCCCTGAGTCAGTTTGCCACATGGCATCCAGCAGCCGGACTGGCTTGCACCAACTGCTCCCAAATACACGGGGTGGCGGTCTGGGCTGGCTAACTGCTGGACCATGAGCAGCTGCTCTTAGGACTTGTCTCCCTTTCCTTTTGAGGGAAGGTCAAACATTTTATTAAGCTAAGAAAGAATTTTTGTCTGAATCTTGTTAGAGGACATATACCACCACCACCTACCACTTTTTACCATTTTCATTTTCATTTGAGTTTAGGCTTACCTCAACCCTTAGGCAAATAGAAAAGTGAAGGTGGAAGGGGGAAAAGGTGAGCCCGACTTCTTCATTAATGGGAAAATGAATTAAATTAGGTTATATAAGGGAGAGACGCTCAGAGAATGCCTTGCCTTGGGTGTCTTTTGATATACTTTATGATTCCAAATTTGATAAGAGAATATATTTCTAAGAGAATATATTTCAAAGGCTTTATGTACTTTAAATTGTCACACAGGGAAGTAACATACACATGTACCTAGATCCCAAAGCCACTGTAGTTATTGAAATGAGTCCCATTTACATGGGGGGAGGGAGCTTTCTCTTCCTTCCTACCCCCCTCCCCCCAATCATCCTACTGTGAGTGTGAAGAGGGGCTGGCTCTCCATGGGAATGTACTGTAGGCTCCTGTAAGGGTAGGAGCATTATATGCAGTATGATTTTGAAAAACTGAAACTAAAAATTAATTTGTAGGGAAATTGATTCCAGTACATTAAATATTGCTGAGAAGGAATAATATTTGTCTCCAGACGAGGTGTTTGAGATAGAGGGGAAAATAGCAGAAAAGTAAAATTTAAAAAGTGATTTTATCATACCCCCAAGCAATATTAGCACAATAAATCCAAAGATGGGTGCCTCATGTAAGAAAGAATGTGTAAAGATAACTGTTCCTCTACTCCACATTCTGATATATGGCCTTTTTCTTTTTGGAAGAAGCATCTTACCTTGCCCAGTTTTGTTGGATAGTAACATTTAAAGTCTCGTTATAATGTTGGCAGTTATGTTTATATTTCTGCTAATAATATGCATCTTTATTCCTGTTCAGAATTTTTATTATTATACCATAAAGTCTAGGTTTAAATGGCAAAATGTTTATTAGAGGAGGAGACTTTGTCTATGCTTTTTTTTTTTTTAATTGTGCTTTCCAATGTGGCACATTTGTGAGTGTTTAAATTTCTGAGTTTTCAGTGAATTATGTAGGACTGAAATGAAAAATCCAGAGTTCTTGATCCTCTCTGCTTTTAATATATCCAGGAGGATTTTAAGGGCTCTAAAATATACATTCAATATCCCATTTTGATACCTTTGTAAGATTTTTAAACCAAGGAATGACCGGGCTATCTATAAACCCAGATGCACTAGGGGAAAAAAAAAATGTACGTGTTGCAGCATATCAGCTTTTGTCATTCTGCCAACAGTGGAGCATACCATGCTGCAAGGAGTCATAAAAAAGGAATTAGAAAACTCCCTGCTGGAGGAGAACAGTCAAATCAAGCACCTTTTTGAAGCGATGAGCTTGTATACATTATAGTTCTGTTAAAGTAGCTTCTTAGTGAGGTTGAGATTGTGTTAAGGCTGGTATAGAAGAGAAATGATGAAGCAGGAGTGGTCTGGTGACATTTTTCTGACTTGATTGGCTGGGGTATGTGATGTAATAGGTTACAGTGCAGCCCCTTATAGGTTTTAAAATGAATTCCAAGACACCATTACAAAGAAAGCCGGGCTCTTTTCTTATAACCGAGCTCAGCCAAGGAAACTCTCGCACAAATGTACAACACTGTTTGGAATATGGAAGACCTGGATTTGGAATATGCTAAGACAGATATAAATTGTGGCACAGACTTGATGTTTTATATAGAAATGGATCCACCAGGTAATACTGCAGTATTATTGTAGAGAGCTAGTAAATTTTCTGGATTTAAAAATTTTTGACAGCTACTGTAACAGATCCTCTGTAGAATTCTGTTTTTATTAATTTCATTCCATTAATGAAAATTAGTTTGCTCGTAGCTTGAAAATTAAACAAACTGTTTGGGGAAGCAAGCAGATCAGGCTATGTGTGGTGAATGCTTATTTTTACTTGAATAGATATGAATTGAATTCCACTTTATTTTCCTGGTGTATTTAGTTAATCGTGGTCCTTTGCTATTTGGGATGTATTGTTATATATCGTTCCTGTAATTAAAATGATGCATCCTTTATACTGCTTTTCTCTGTTGACATTGGAGGGGAACAGTATGGTACTTTGCAGTGATAACACTTGGTACTTTAAAAAGCATGTAAAATGTAGCAGTGATTGCAACTCAGTTCCTGATGACCTGAAACTATTTTGAATCAAATGTTGAGACTTTGCTTGTCCTCTCTTACATTATGATACTGTAATGAAAACAGAAGTTGGCTTTCTAATATTTAGTCCCATTAATCTTTGCAAAATAGTCTTAATAGACATGTTTGCTTGAATTAAAATAGTAACAAGTGCTTTAAAAATTGGAATTAAGAATCCTATTTTGTTTCCTAAATTGTTTTATTCCAATACTTACCCTCCTCCCAATTAAGAAATTGAGAAACACTGCAGTCTCTCATTTGTCACTAACTGGTATATGTATACTGATTTGACATTGGGGGAGGGGATATGGTTTTTCATCAGTCTTAACATTTAGAAAACAATTTCTCCAACAGAATATTAACATTCATAGTAAAGAGATTTAGGTCATAGATGGGTTTCTTAAAGTAGCTTTTGGCAGAACGGTGCCTGAAATAGTAGAGAAACCCAATTCCTCCTCTTAAAACATTTTGCTTTAGATGAGCTTTTAAATTACCACAACAGCATTTGGGGAGGATAGAAACCAAATTTGTCTTTCGTAATTAAATAAGAAGAGGAAATTAAAGCCAACCCATGTGATTCCTTCTGCTCATATGTTCATGGTTTCTTACCTTAGATGAATTTGACCGGCATAAACTTTAATATAACTAGAATCTAGAAGTAGAAAATGTTGTGACACTAAATTTACTTTGAAATTCATTCACATGGCCAGCCCAATGTATTTGTTAGTCTCTGAGGCACGTTTTTTCTCTCTGTCTCTCTGTCTGTCTCTGTCTCTCTTTTCTCATTTTCAGTTTCTTTTTCCTTTGAGCCATACTCTGAAAGATTTCTCATTTTTTTTAAAGAAAACGTCTTTTTAACAATTTGCAATTGTTGCTTTATTTCAGTTATTTGAATTCCTTTTTTTAAACAGAAACTTAGGTGGAATTTAAAATTTTTTATTGTAGTTGGGATTTCAAACAACTTTTCTTTTCTCCTTAAAATCTGCAGCACTGCCTCCTAAACCACCCAAACCCACTACTGTAGCCAACAACGGTATGAATAACAATATGTCCTTACAAGATGCTGAGTGGTACTGGGGAGATATCTCAAGGTAAGGCAACAGAAACACTTAGGTTTCACTAGATATAGTTTTAGATTAAAAGGAAGAAGAAGAAGAATTTTAAAAAAAAACCACCAGCTTGCTAAGTTCTGTTTTTAGGCTATCATCCAACATAAGCATAGTTGGTTCTATTCCAAAGAAGACCAAAAAAGTCACTGAGAACTGTGGGTGCTGGATGCCACAGGAAATTAAATACCTGGGAAGGTTCATTATTGACAGAGATGTCAGGGAACCACTAGGATGGAATGGCACTGCCTAAAGGCAGCATAAAAATCAATGTCCATTAAGCAAAACTCTCAGAATTAATGTTAATGTTTTAAATGTCCTAAACTAAAATGACATTTTTTTCTTAGCTTTTTTGGAGGGAGTAAAGGGTTAGGGGTAAACCTTTTTGGTGACACTACTTTCAGTGCTAATTTTTCAGAACAATTGGAGTGTTTGGTTAAAAAAGTAAATAAATAAAAACTTTTTTTTTTTTTTTACAACATCTCTACCAATAGTGAAAGTGGATACTTTTTTTTTTTTTAACTCCCATGTACCTGTTTGTAATAAGACTGAAATTTATAACATTTCTATATAAACAAAGAATAAATTACTAAGCTCTTGAAAAATGTAATTAATACACATAAGCCTAGAGCAACCCAATCCTAGAGATGAACGCTGTCATGTTTTCTCTTCACTTTAGGGAAGAAGTGAATGAAAAACTTCGAGATACAGCAGATGGGACCTTTTTGGTACGAGATGCATCTACTAAGATGCATGGTGATTATACTCTTACACTAAGGTGAGTTGGGGAGTTAGTTTATTTAAATTTGGGAATTTGGATTGACATTTAAAAATATTTCTTTGTCAGAAAATTGTGATGCCATTATTTTGATATTGTATTTACAGGAAAGGAGGGAATAACAAATTAATCAAAATATTTCACCGAGATGGGAAATATGGCTTCTCTGACCCATTAACTTTCAACTCTGTGGTTGAGCTAATAAACCACTACCGAAATGAATCTCTAGCTCAATATAATCCCAAGTTGGATGTGAAATTACTTTACCCAGTGTCCAAATACCAACAGGTAATCAAAACTGAAATACTCAAGTTATGATGATGTTTAGACAAGATATTTTCTATACTTAGAAACAAATTTTGAATCCAGTAACGTGAATGTAATCAAGAATGAAAAGCTTTACATGTGCGGTCACAAAATTACAATTTTATAGTTGCTGAATAAAATACTCTAAAGATTTTTCCATGTCACATATTTTGCTAAATAATTGTTGTTTGATTACCTTCTCAACCAAATTTATTTTCTCTTACTCCTATTCTCTAACCTGCCAGGATCAAGTTGTCAAAGAAGATAATATTGAAGCTGTAGGGAAAAAGTTACATGAATATAACACTCAATTTCAAGAAAAAAGTCGGGAATATGATAGGTTATATGAAGATTATACTCGTACTTCCCAGGTGAGTTTTCTGTGTAAATCAGATTGAAATTCAGAATTCTTAGTTATCAGAACCCAACAAGTGTTAAATTCAGCTTTGAAAAAAAGATTAAAAATACGAAAGCTTTTTGAGCGAAGTTGGGGAGAGATCATTTACTTGTGAATCATTGTTGATTATTTGGACATGGTGTCTTGTAAACCATTTAAATGAGGCCCTATATGTGTCAGAGTAATAAATTTAAGTTCACATGATAAATGAAGAGGCCCCTTGTGAATTTTAAGTTGATTTGGCATAATCCCTAATTGTAGAATGCTTTTGGATCTGAAGTTAATAACAACTGGAAATTCTATGCATAGACGAGTATAATCTCAGAAATGGGAGATTTCACCATTTATATACTCTGCCACGAACAGTAGAGTATGTTACTCCACTGTTTTCCTAGAGACTTAATCTTCTCCAGGCTATCGTGTATCTGTATCACCAAAGGAAGTAGGTGACAGGGATGCCATAAACTGCTGATACAGTGGAACCACTTTAAAAAAGATGAAAACATGCAATCATTTTCCATGGGTGGGGAAAATTCTCCAAAGGAAGTGTGCCTTTCTGGGGTATTATTTTAATGGATCTTATGAATTTGAGTCCCACCTTGCTAACAGAGTACTTAAATGCTAGTGAATAATGCAGGTCAAATGTCCTGGTAGTGTCTTGCAGTGAGAAACTGCCTATTCTGTGAAAGGCATATGACATTGTCTTGTAAAATTGTGTTACAGGAAATCCAAATGAAAAGAACAGCTATTGAAGCATTTAATGAAACCATAAAAATATTTGAAGAACAGTGCCAAACCCAGGAGCGATACAGTAAAGAATACATAGAAAAGTTTAAACGTGAAGGCAATGAGAAAGAAATACAAAGGTTGGTGACCCGAGAGTTTCTGTTGTCCTTGTGCTACAGATAACCCAGGTCCTCTAAAACGGTTTTAAAATGATCTCACTCTTGGTGGTATGAATAATTAGAAACTGACAGGAAGAGAGAGAACTGCTGGGAAGCCATAGAGAAAGGTTTCATAAGGGGAACCTTCATAATCCACCCAGGTAATGACAATCACATTTCTCTTGCCTGTAGGATTATGCATAACTATGAAAAGTTAAAGTCTCGAATCAGTGAAATTGTTGACAGCCGGAGAAGATTGGAGGAAGACTTGAAGAAGCAGGCAGCTGAGTATCGGGAGATTGACAAACGTATGAACAGCATTAAACCAGACCTCATTCAGCTGAGAAAGACCAGAGACCAGTACTTGATGTACGTCCTTGAGCTGGATCCCTGCTGTAAATGAATCACTGGTAGTTGCTAAAATTATGGATGAGTGAGTAATGCATTTTCTCTTTAAAACTATTTTTCAGGTGGCTGACTCAAAAAGGTGTTCGGCAAAAGAAGTTGAACGAGTGGTTGGGAAATGAAAATACTGAAGAGTAAGTAGTTACTGAAGACGGGGGATCACAAAAGATATGTCTCATTTTAGGCAAACTGCACGACTTGTTTGTTTTCAGAACTAGCAAGGAATTTTACTGAGTTTGGAGCATCTTTTAGGAGGAAGGGTATAAACTCGGTCTTGTTATCTAGAATTTTTAAAAAGGCAAGTGTACCTAAGCAAGACTAGGATTTATTTTTGCTTGTGAAGCAACAGTCTAGGTCCTTCATGATATCCCTGAACATCTGAAAGATCCCAAAATATTTGGAGACAATCAGAGAGAAAACAATTCCGTTTATTATATTTTGAAGCAGAAGTATATATTTTGTTTGAATAATTTGAAAACTGGCAAATCCTCCTGGTCAGTCAACTTCCTGATCTAAACTGAATAAACAAGACCTTTTAATACCATCCCGTCTGCCCAGGTACCTGAGTGTGACTGCTGAGTTGAAAGCAGAAGTAGTATAATTTATTGCCAACTCTTTGTTCTGGAAGATTACACTGAAGGCTAAATATGATGGGAGGAGAGCTCAGGTCAGGGAAGGTGTGTCGCAGGCAGACACCTGATTGCTGGCCTGGCATGCTTGGAGGAGAGGGGCAGGGAGTGTGGACATGACGAGAGGGCCCTTCCTAAAGGAGATGGCAGAGCAGGCGGGCGGTTCCCAGGCTCCTCGTTTAGAAACCTTCTCTCCTGGGAAGTGGATGTGGCTCAATTGATAGGGCTTCCATTTACCATATGGGAGGCCCTGGGTTCATTTCCCGGGGCCTCCTGGTGAAGGCAAGCCAGCCAGCCAGCCCGCGCGGCACGGTGAGCTGATGCAGCAAGACGTCACAACAAGGGGAGACAAGCAGACACAGAAAAACGCACAGCAAATGGCCACAGCGAGCACAAGCAGCAAGGGGGGGATAAATAAATAAATCTTTAAAAAAAAAAAAACCTTCTCTCCTGCCTCCTTAGCCAATACTCACTAGTGGAAGATGATGAGGATTTGCCCCACCATGATGAGAAGACATGGAATGTCGGAAGCAGCAACCGAAACAAAGCCGAAAACCTCTTGCGGGGGAAACGAGATGGCACTTTCCTTGTCCGGGAGAGCAGCAAGCAGGGCTGCTATGCCTGCTCCGTAGTGTACGTATCTCCAGCAGCCTATTTTTAAAAACATCTTTTGTAGACCACCATTCGTTCATTGAGCGTTGAAAGCAAGGATTTGAAAAAGTTCAGGTCTTTAAGAATTTTACAGTACAATAATGTAGAAGAGGGAAGAAAACAGGCATATCATTTTAAAATACTAGGCAGGGTTATCTGTTAATAGGGTTAGAAGAAAGAAAACTTGCTGTCCTAGTCTTCCAATTAAGACTGGAATTTGGGTCCCAATTAGGCTACTAACTGATGAGGAGACATCTTCAAGTCTTTTTTTTTTTCTCATCTTTAAAACGAGGATAGCGATGCCTGCTTCTTTTGCCTCCCAAAGCTAATATAGTTAGAATATGAGGGAATTCAGGTGGACACACCACCCCCAGGTAAATTGCCTACAAGGAACAGGTCAAAACAGCAAGAGAAAGGACCCTGATGGCTGTCCTTGAGGTGAGATAGGCACAAACAAGAAAAGACACATTTCTGTCAGATGGTATATTATCTTTTTGTCTATTTCTTAACAGTTTGGGAAGTGCTTTGAAAACGGAGTTTTGGATCACCATTTCAGAGAACTAAATGTAGTTTAGCAGAGAAAGGTTCTAAAAGTCTATTTAATCAGAGAACTATTCCTGCAGGAAAGGGGAGTAAGAGCTTTAAGTGAAGGTGAAGGGATGGGAGAACAGAGAGTAAATGGGAAGATGGAGAGTTGTGTGAACATTTTAAGAATACCTGGGAAAGAAGGAATCCTGTTAATAAGTGCAGTTGCCACCATAGTCACATAGCAGCACACGTCATGGTGGAAGCTACCATTTGTTGGGTGCTTTTACTGCATGCCAGGCGTTCTGTCAAGCACATTCCCTACATTATCTCATTTCATTTCTCAGTGCAGCCCTAGGACTTACGGATGATTACCTTCTTCCTTCTAAGCCATTTTAAAGATGAGAATACAGCAATTCAGTGAAGTTGGTTACCTGCCCAGGTCATTTGGCCAGTGACGGACAGGGACAAGAGTCTATAGCTACCCTGGAACTATTTTCCCCAAGTCGAGACTGGCCTGGATAATAGTGCACCTTTTCACAATGATTCTCTTAAAAACGCTTGGTGCAATTGCGAAATGTGCCGGACAAGCTCACAGGGCCGTTGTTCTTTTATCTCCTCTCTAGGGTGGATGGCGAAGTAAAGCACTGTGTCATAAACAAAACAGCGACTGGGTATGGCTTTGCGGAGCCGTATAACTTGTACAGCTCTCTGAAAGAACTGGTGCTACATTACCAACACACGTCCCTCGTGCAGCACAACGACTCCCTCAACGTCACACTGGCCTATCCGGTAAATGCACAACAGAGGCGATGAAGCGCTGGCACGCTGCTCCTTCTCCTGAAGTCCAACCACCCTGAGGCCTCTGGAAAGCAAAGGGCTCCTCTCCAGCCTGACCTGTGAATTGAGCTGCGGAATCAAAGCCGCCTGTCTTCAGATTGGACTCGAGCGTTCTTCGACTACAAAGAAGCAGGAAAAGACCCGCAGCCTAGCGCTGTGACATGCGTTTCTAATCCGGAGTGGTTTGCCTTCCTTCCTTTCCTGTTGTTGTTGTTGTTGTTTTGTTTTTATGTTTTTAATTTAAAGCTACAACAACATGCAACACAAAGAGAAAAAGAAATGCAAAAATCTCTGCGTGCAGGGACAAAGAGGCCTTTAACCATGGTGCTTGTTAATGCTTTCTGAAGCTTTACCAGCTCAAAGTTGGGACTTTGTAGACTGAAGGGTAGATGGGGCTGAAGGGCCCCAGCCTGGGAGCACTCGGGCCAGTCTGGTTGATCCTGGGCATTGCTGTGCCCAGTGGGCCCAGGCACATCGCACTGTGGATGACTTCATTTTCTAACAAATGAACGATATGTAGCAGAAAGGCACTTCCATTCACAAGGGACACTTTGGGAGAACGTCAGTTCATGTACATTCAGAGGAAATTCTGTCGTTGCCAAGTGCCAGAAAAGTGTTTTGTTTAAACTTTTCAAAAGGAAAAAAAAAACACCAACAGAAAAATTGAGCTCGGGAAACAGGACTTCAAAATGACATTCAGTATATAAAATATGTACATAATATTGGATGACTAACTATCAAATAGATGGATTTGTGTCAATACCAAATAGCTTCTGTTTTGTTTCGCTGAAGGCTAAATTCACAGCGCTATGCAATTCTTAATTTTCATTAAGTTGTTATCTCAGTTTTAAATGTACCTTCAGAATAAGCTTCCCCTACCCCAATTTTTGTTGCCTGAAAATATTGTCGTCCCTGATTTTTGTTAATATTCATTTTGTTATTTTTTTTTTAAAGAAAAAATGTATAGGATGCCAGTAAAAAATGGCTTCAGAATTAAAACTATGAAATATTTTACAGTTTTTCTTGTACAGAATACTTGGCTGTTAGCCCAAGGTTAAAAAGTTCATAACAGATTTTTGGACTAAATGTTTTGTTGGGCAGTGCCTGATAAGCTTCAAAGCTGCTTTATTCAATAAAAAAAAAGATATATGAATATGACAAAGTATCGCTGAGTCCAACGATGTTGTTTCAAGACTCTTAAAATACGGTACCTGGCAATGTTTGTTTCATAAGAATTGTGAACTTCTTGAATCTAGGGAAGGGGGATGTAACAAAGGGGTATGAGAGGGATGGGGAGGGCGGTGAATGTATGCACTTTCTCTTTCTCATGATTCCAGACAAGTCATGACGAACTGCCCAGGGAAGTTGCTTATACTTCCTTTTTTCCCCACTTTGATTATTAGTTATCGATGGATGACAATTCCAAGCCTACTGAAACTCTCTTAACAGTGCAGCTGGTCAGATATTTCAGCACTTAGGAGGGAGGCTTTTTGAGGAGGTCCTGGAGCAGTGCTCACATTGGTTTAGAACACTGGCTTAAAGGTAGAATCTCTGCAGTCAGGAAGTGTGTCTTCCCCTTTCTACGAGACTGCCCATTACAAGCAACAAACATTCAGGGAAGGCATGATCTGAAAAAAAATATTTTTATTTGGATGTTTTCCTCTAGGTTTCAATTCATTTTAGAACTCAAGCAAATAGATCTGATCATTTTAACTGTCGCTGCTCTGGGCTCCGTGGCGCTCGTTACAGTTATGGCCATCTCAGGCATCCAAATGTCTGTGTGTGTTAGATTTCACTGTGGGGAAAATGAAGGGATTGCTAGAGTCATCTTTCCAATTCAGGGAGAGCGAATGGTCTGTCTCCCTGATTTCCATGTGCAAAAGCCGTTATGTTCAATAGGAGTTTGTGCATGTGTTGGGAGGAATAAAGGCTAATTGTAACCATCGTCACACCACAGTATATTAAAATGGAATCTTCCTTTCTCAGTATTAGACTGATTTCGTCTGCAGCTTTATTTCTCTTCCTTTCAAGTGCTGGGGTGAGGATTTTTTGTTTTAATGTTGTACCTTTTAAAATTCTTTTCAAAGAATCCATCTAGCAGCTGACTTAATCATCTGTAGATGTATTTTTTTTTCTTCTCTACATGAAGCTACTCATACTGAAGGCAAAATTGAGTTTTACAAGCCAGACTGTCAGCCCTCGAACCAGACTGAACTGATGCGACCATCTCCTTCTCATCTCCAGTTTACGACTTCCCTGGTTTTAGTCTGTTAGTGTCTTTGCCTTACAACTTCTGGTGGTAGTATCCTTCCAGATCATACAGAAATCTAACAATTAATCAGTTAATAGTAGTTATAAACTAGTTTTGGTGGTTTTTTTTGTTTTTTTTTTTAATAGTGTTAAATACAAATAATTTTTATTTAATTTCTAAAATAGAAGTCTTGAGGTCAAATGTCATTAAAAGCTGCAGTTTTGTTCATGGTTTTGCCTAAACTTCGCAAGTTGACATGGTATTTGCCTTATTTTTACATTTCACAAGCATTAATGAAATAGATATTTCATTGAACAGGAAGGCAGGAGTCATCATTTCATATCACGGTGAGTTACACCATGCCTATGATATTACGTCTCTGCCAAATGTCTTTTGGTTGCAGTGTAGTATGCTCACCACATTTGTCATTCTTGATGTTTGACTAGCAGGGTTCTTTGAGTTCAATCAGACGGTCATCTTTCAACCACATTGTCTGAGTAGCTCGTGAGTATCAATGGACATGGCAGAGGCACTCCTGATCCATGATTTTATCTCATGCATGTTTTCCATACCTAATGTAGTGTCCTAAAGTTAAAAGCAAGATGCTTAAGCTGCAGAGAGGCTGTGATAGGGCTATAGAAGTGGGACCATTGGGACCTGATGACACCCGAGAGAGAGAGAGAGAGAAATCATAACCATGTGAAAAGGCAAAAAGCATTTGTTTGCAACATCTTGACAAGGTCACGGCCCTTGATATATGTATATATGTATATGTGCATGGACTGTGTTTTCAGTACACCTTGCAGCCAAAACAGATCCACAGTCGTTGAGTTCAAGTACATAACAAGCAAGTGTCTAGTACAATTCTTGTGTATGTGTATGGGTTGTCTTTTTTCCTTTGCGGTTGCTTCATTTTGTCTTATAAAGGTGAAAATTGTTTGCAAGTGAAGTGAGAAGTTCATGATTCTTTGGCTTTTATTTCTGTTTTAAAAAGTTACTTTGGGGGGGCTGGTCTGGATGACTCGCTTACCTGGGAAATCCTTGTCTTCAGTGTGTCGGTCAAAATGTGTTCATGTGCGCTGTCACTGTGGGGAACCAATTGCTTTGTCATATAGCTGGTTATGAACTAGTAACGTGTTTGGGAAGTCCTACTGATGTTCCTTATTGGGAGAAAAATTCTGCTGGTTTTAACAACTGTGCTTTTGCAATGCATGGTGTCTGAGTCAGTTGGAAAGCAGATCCTGAGAGCTCTTTGAGTTCAGGGTCATTTAAGAAAGGGGCAGTTTAAAGCACAATGCCTCACATGGGACAGAGTTTCAAAAGGCCAAATTCTTATTTTTAAAAGTATAATTATGTAAAATACTAGTATTATGGATGGGGTAGGAACAGAATTGGGTTAATTGGAAAGCCTATCTAGCTTAACGTTAAACTTGTCACCGTGAGATAGCATTAGCTGCCCGGGATGCTGCTATTTAAAAAAAAAAAAAAGGCAAAATAAAAAAACTCATTTATATGTGTGTATTTTTTAAAGCTATGATCTGTTCAATGTTTTTACAAATCTGTTTATATGACATTGTTAAAATAAAGTTGGTCTTTTGATGAGAGGGAGAATGTCATGCAGTTGTAATTTTGCCTTTACAAGGCAACTAGGGGGGAGGGGTTGGGGGGGGAGTGTGCCTCCTTGACATTTTGTTCAAGCTATAGATTCAGTGGAGCTTTGTCTTGTTGTTTTAAGTTGCTTTAAAGCATTGTATTAGGTCTTTAAGCAGAATAAAGGTTGTTTTGAAACTTAAGTTTTGGTTCAAAGTTTCAGTCATTGCCTGAGAAGTATTTCTAAAACAGCTCTCTTTTGGTTAATACATGTGGCTGCTTTTATCTTTCACTTCCTTTCATTTTCTTATGTGATCTCATTTTTGTAAAGTGAGAAGGACATCAGGGGTGGTCACTTGCATATGATGGCTTCATCGTTCTTTACATAATTTCACTGTATCCTTAAAAGGGAAGAAAAATGCCACTAGAAGATGTCATCTCAAGATATGTTCAGGGGAGCGGGTGTAGCTCAGTCGTTGAGCACCTGCTTCCCATGTATGAGGTTCTGGGTTCAATCCCTGGTACCTCCTTAAAAAAAAAATTATATTTAGGGCCCATCTCCTTATCATTAGCAAGGGGGTGGAATAATTAACAGTTTAAAAGGTAATCACACAAGGAAGAGCTCGCCCTCTGCCTAGAGGAGCCCACACCAAATCTTGGTGTTGGTGTGTATTTCCATCTTTTTCTCCCATTTCTCAGCAAGCTCTGTTCTCTTCCCCCATTTCCTGATAAATTCTTTTTACTGACCTAACTAAAAGAAAAAAAGAAATGTTCTCCAAGAAAACAAAAATGCCCACTGTCCCTCAGTCCCTCCTCTTCCCCACCACTCATCCCCAAACCTTCAGAACCGTTCTCTAGAAACTGGCTTGTTATGTATCCGGTTTCGCCTCTCCGTTGTGCAGTCAGCATATTGTACACACTTGAAGTGTGGGGATGGTCTTAGGCACCGTGGGGCATGTAGAGTCGTGACGTGGGGCTGTAGACAGGGAGCCAAGCTACCCTCCAGATGCAGGACTCATTATCGTCCTAGTCAAACTATACAAACAGGTCTTCCTGGGAAATAACTACTGAATGAACTTATGACAATGCCATCCTGCATGTATATTGATACTCACTTTACATGTAAACTCAGTGAAGGTCCTAGGCAGAAAGAAGATATGGCCCAGTAATGGAGGCAAGCAGTGAGGCACAAAAAGAACCACAGTCATGGCCGAGGATGGCAGTCGCCACCTGTTTGGACTCAGATCCATTTCGCTCTTTTCTGTACCACAGAGAACTATATTCCCAGGGTCCTTTGCCCTCTGACTTTAAGGTAGAGAGCTTCCTCCATGGCTCCAGCTTCTGCCTGCAGACCCTCTCTCCGTGGTCCTAGCAGCCCCACTATGCCCTAGCTCTCTGTAGAAGACTCTGGCTTCTGGGCTCTGGCAACATTGCTTCCTTCTGAGGGGTGGGTAGCAGCTTTCTGCTGTTGCTAAGCCTCTCATATTCCTCACTGCTCCCAGTTTGTTTCTGAGCCCTTCTATCATACCAGTAACTGATTCCCTTTATTCAATTCTTTTTATAAGAGCTAGAGTAATTTCTTTTTTCCTCTCTGGACTTTGATATACCAAGTGATATTATGCATTAAATGTTTCATAGGCCATATTTAATCTCTCCACAATTAGATGTGTTAGAAGATATTATCCACATTCTATTGATGAGAAAACCTGAAGCACAGAAGTTACATGGCTTTCTCAAGATCGTGCAGCAGTTAGAGCAGAGTACCTCCCCCAGGCAGTCTGACTCAAGCAGAGCTCTTCAGCCCTAGTGCATTTCCAGTTTTTCTGCCAGTGGAAGTGCACTAGGGAATTCAAAGAAGAGTTCACCAGTAACTTTTGCTGCTGTGGATCTAAGTGGACGGTATGCAGCTGGCCCGTGGTGAATGGTAGGAAATGCCATGGGTTTGCTTTAGACCAGTGGTTCCCCAAGTGTGGTCCCCAGATAGCAGCCTCACTTGGAAACTTGTTAGAAATGCAAATTCTCAGGCCCCACCCCTGATCTACTAACTCTTGAAAATGGGGCCCAACAATCTGTCAACAAGCTCACTGACTGATTTAAAGTTTGAGAATCACTCCTTTAGCTCACCTGATTGTTGGAACAGTATTTCTAGTATTTTAACTGAAACCCATTACTCTTAATAAGTGATATAATATTCTACTTTATGATATAATTTATTATCATGGTAGATACTCTATAGAGGAAAGGTACGGGACTGGCTTGCAGCTTAGACCCAAACTGGTCTTTCTGCCTTTAACCAGCTGTGAGACCTTGGCTTAGTTCACCTGTCTGGGCCTCCAATTCCTTATCTGTGAAATAAGAGTGTGGGCCTGGATGGTCCCTATGACCCCTTCTGGAACATTTGGTCTGGTGTACCAAATGTGACCACTCAATTCCCGATGCTCAATTTACATGTTGGTCACAATGCTAGCCCTCTCTAGGTGAAGGCTTCCTGGCTCTCAGTGCTGTCAGTGGCTTAGCTGAGTGAAAGCATCAGCAGAATTGGGATCCACTGGTCTTGCCAATGCCTTAAAGCTACACTTCAGATAAATCAAAATTGGCAGCCAAGTTCCTAACAATGAGAAGGGGAGTGTATTTGGAAATGACAAGTCGCCTATCTATCTAAAGCATGGAGCACTGAGTCAGAGAACTGGACCTGCCAAATCCTCTGGGATATAAGGAAGGAGGAGGGTAAGCACAGTCTGTTAAGACCTGAGACAATGTCAGCCCATCAAAAAAACTACCACCCCACCACCCCACTCCCCTGCAAACTCGTCACTTAAGAGATCTGTCTAAAAATAAGAATTCTGTTGTATTATCTTAAGTGTACATGTATATAATTGATTGTTCACTATCCAAACTTCAGATAATCTTCTCAAAAGATAGCACTTTGTAATCTCCAGCTTGGTATTGATGTCATAAATCAGCTCAACAGAAGACTGCTGAGATGCTTTAAAGAAAGAGGATAAATGAGTAACCACTACCATGCTTATCTGCATTTTGCTTTCCAGAAAGAAATTTAGAAATTCTCTTCCTTTTGTGGCATTCAATCACAACACTCTGAAGCATGACCTCAGGCTTAACTTGTTGTTAAAAGAAAAAACCTAGAGCTGTACCTGGCTTGACACATGCAAGGGTTTTACCTGTAATAGGAAAACGGAGCAGTCAACCTCCAACTACCACCAGTCATCACTCTAAGGACAAAGTTACAGGATAGCTCCATTCATCACCAAGACTGCTCATTAGAATTACGGTTTTGGCTAGAATATATACCATATGTTGTACAACTAACCCACTGGAACCAATTTATTTATGTAACTCTCATTTCAGAGCTCAATGATTTATAGTCCAACCCCTCAAAAATCGAAAAACATGGATAACTTCATCACAACGGAGTAACTTTTTTCATCTTTGCTGTCTTCTAAACAGAGGCCCTGTGTCACATGGCTTGGTGCTTCAAATCGTTTTGTTGACAGTGGTAATGATCTGTTTCTTTGGACTCATGAGGTCCAATAAGGACTTATTGATTCATTCAGCAAAGCTTTATTGAACAATTGCTGGACACTGTGTTTTCCTGTGGAGATTCAATGGTACTGCCTTCAAAGAGCTCATAGTCTGCTAGTGAAGGCAACCTCTTAAACAACTGCCATCCATCATGATAAGGGATATAGTAGAAAGGAATGAAGAGCAAACTTCAAGAGGCCAGAAGAAGAAGGAGTTAGGCAAGGCTTCAGAGAGGAGATGGCATTTCCAAATGTTACCTGTTCTAGAAAAGGGGCCCATCTATGCCCAGTGGTTGCTCCTCTCCAGCCTTCACAGGAACTGCTGCCTTTGGGGCCAGGCCATTGCACCTCTGAATAACACCACTTTCCAGGTGAAGGGCTGGGTTTTTCAAGTATGGTCAAGGTTTTATCTCCATTACAAGTTCTCCCCTGGAACTGAATGCCCCCATCTGCGGTTCCTGTGTTGCAGGCGGTTCAGACAGCTGATGTCACATCCACAGACAGATGCCTGAGCCTCACTTCGCTCTTTGCCTTGGCATATCCAGATGAGAGCTGCATCCATTTGCACCTGTTCCTTTCATTCTAGATTAGAAAGTCTCATCCCTGGCTGCACATTAGAATCACCTGGTGGGGAACATTTGAAAGTATGCATGAAAAAAAATGTTTTTAACTATGCATGCCCATGTGAAACCTGATGATTGAATTGGAGTCTCTAGGGGTGAGAATTAAATAAGATAATAGATAGAATGCACCTGGAACATGGCTGGCATCTAATAAATGGAAGCTGATAATTATGGTTGTTGGACAAAATTGCCTATCTAATAAGAAGGGTTCCAAGGCCAGAAACTGCATCTATGACTTTGGATTTACTGTAGTTCTTAGCATAGGGCTAGACATATAATAGACCACTTGAAAATATATTGACTTAACTTTAAAAACATTTATTTACAACTTTACCTACTTCCAGAAAAGATTTTATTTTACTTTTATTAGATATTAGGTATACAGTATTGGATTACTCATAATCTAACACATTGGTCCGCACATGGTCAACTGTTCTATTTATGTAATGATACAGAAAAAGAAATTGTATACAGTTTTATTAAGTATGACAAGATAAACAATGACCAACAAAAAAATAGACACAAAATAGACAGGGAAAGTTATTGAAAATAAAAATAAATCATGTCTAAGGAAGGGTCCAAAAATTGAGAGAAACTGAGCTCCCTGTCAGCGAGGCAAAAAAAGGACCGCACAATGGTTTCATAGTCCTAATGCTCTGTTAGGAGGAACTTGTAAGTTCATTGTGAAATAAACATTTCCCTTGCCCTGATGTTTGAGAGGAATCTTTAAAAGGGGTCTTTGTAAATGATAGTGCCTCTTACACAATGTTCTTAATTAATTTTTTTTTTCAGAGATATTCCCCATATAGTGCTTTCTCATTCAACCTGTGGCAGAAGCTGAATATTGTTCTAAAAAGGAGGTTCTGTGGCTTGGCTCTAAAAGCCTGCTCGACGTATATCTTGGCAGTTTCCTAGACTCCTTGGGCTGCACCCACTTCAACATGCCTAAGAAAGCTGCTCTGCAAGTTCTGCAGAAGGAAAGGCCAACAGAATTGGCAACCGTGGCTTATATGCTAGACTATCCTCAGGCCAGAAGCTCAGTGCTGATTCTCTCTTGCCACTTAATGTTAGTTTTGGCTTATAGGTAATGTTAATGCAACTCTTTGAGAAGTCCTGTGACATCCCTGGCAGGGCCAAGGCTCAAAGCTGTAGGACACCGGACTCTCCACTCTCTTATCTAGACCTCAGCTTGGTCTGGGCCAGAGCCCACGTCACATGTCACTACATTCTGTTCATCATTGCCCCACACGATATACTAGTCTAGATCATTTCTACTGTTTACTTAAAAAGAAATCTCTCAAAGCATTGTTGGGACAGACAGCGTCTAGTGATAAGTTTCAGCTAAATAATACCTGTGAAGCTTTGGATGTCTAAGTTTTCCGGCCTTTTCCTTGGGAAGAGGGAAAGCAGAGGTTGTCATCAATACATAAAACTTTTGAGAAATTTCTGCAAAAGTTTGAGCACAGGATAGGATGGAAAGAAATTCTGACCAGCCTATGATTAAGGGCATTTGAAGGGAAAGCCTCTCTCAGAAGTACATGGCTGCAAATCCTTAGCAGAACTCGACAACATATCACCCTCCTCCCCAGGTTTAGAGAAACTAAGGCTAGAGGTAAGGATGGGCCAGCAGGAGTATGCTGAAAAATGTTCAAAAATCAGTTCTCCTGAACATCACATGGAGTTGGGAAGAGATAAGCAGAAGCCCACCATTTGAGAGTATTTCCATCACGTAGATACAATAGAAGAAAAAGAACCTCAAGAGTATGGATAGTAACAAAATGAATGAAACAATGAAGAAGTGATTTTTTAGTATTTATTTGACTATAATTTATTTGACTGTAAGTTTATGTAATTTAATTTTTAATAACAGCTGTGTGTAACAACTGGCTCTCAGAATTCCTGAAAATGTAGCAACTGGCTCTGGCAAGTTGATGAGCGTCCACTCCAGCCTACCACTTGCTGTCAGAGGGGCAAAATCTTAAGCTTACAACACTTTGGGAGATGCACTGGGTGTCAATATATACCAATTGGACCTCACACTCAGCTTCTTCTGCTTGGAGAGGTGATTGCTAAGAAGGGCAAAGATGCCTCCATACCAAGCTCCTAACAAAATCGGTTAGGAGGAGCAATCTGTGTCCTGGCTAATTTTGGGCCATCACAGAAAACATGGAAAACAGATTGGTGCAATAACTAATTTTATCAGAAGTTCTGCCTTATTCCACACAGAAAGATGGTCCCCTAACCTAGAAAAATCAAACATTTTAGATTATTAAAATTTTAATAATTAATTTTAACAATTAAATCTTTACATTATTAAAAACATACACTTACTTTCCCACCCCGGTATATCTGAGATTAAAAGATTTGAACCAAGACCAGCATAATTTCAGGCAGAAACCATACATACTCCTAGTACTAAGCCAAACGGTCTATCTACTAAGAAAGTTCACAGTCAATTACTGGGCACATGAAAACTTTTAGTAATTACAATGAAGAGAACATTTCCAAAGGGTTAGAGCAAATGTCTCCTGCATAAAACAAGTTCACTGAAAGAAATAGGGGAAAAAAATCAAATCCATTTTCTCTATGAAATTTGAGAGAAACTTGCATTTTACAGGAGATATAATACATATAGACTAAGAATTCCAGAAGGAGAACACAGGACAGGCAGAGGAGAAGGACTAAGGAAAGAATTGATAGAAGAAAATTTCCTTTAGCAGAATAAGGATTGAGTCAACATGTGTAATGGACCCACCGAGCAGTATAAAATAATTAAGAGCCCAAATTGATAGCTTTTATTAGAGTTTGAGAAAAAAAATATATTTTAAATGTAATGAAATAAAAACAGGCTACAAATAAACTATTTTTTTAAACTAAAGTTGATAACGGACTTTTCCTTCACAGCACTTATTGACAGAAAGCTGTGGATAAGGGACATCTTTTACTCCTGACAAAAAAGGATTTTGACACAACACATGTGTCAAAATATGTGAAAGCCAGAGAAATTTAAGACCTACAATGCCTGAGTGACTGCCATTTACCGTTTCTGAAAAAAAATTGCTCAAAATATCCTCCAGCTAAGTGAAAAAGGAATCAAAAGAAAGAACCCAAGTATGGAGAAATTATCTTTTAAAAAAATGGTATAGAACAGAGACAGCAGTAAAAACATTAATATGCAAATAGTTGTTAACATATTTATGAAAAATGCCAATGGCCAAATAATAATTGAATGAGGATATATGTAATATACAGATAAATTACGATTAGCAACATGGATCTAAAAAATACAAATTATTCCAATAAAACTGAGAATTATGGGAAGGAATGGATAATCAGAAAAGTGTGTATATATATATGAGGAAAGACGCTTTTTATTTATTCCAATAATAAATATTGGAATTAATCTCAATGAACAACAGTGTGTTGAAAAAATAATGTATAGTCATAGATTAGAGGGATACCACCAGCAATCAAAAAGTTATACATCCATACCCTGTTTATTGATATGGAAAGATATTCATGATATTTATATAAAAGAAACAGGCTATTGCAACAACAAAAACAATATAATCCCATTTTGTTAAATTTGTGTGTATACATCTATCTTTTATATAGAGATAGATGTATATCGTATAAATTTGTAGAGAAAAACTCTGGAAGGCTATTTGATTATCTTTAGTTGGTGAAATTAGATGGTTGAGATTTTTTCCTTTTTCTGTGTTCCTTCTATAAGCATGGAGTACTTACAGAACTTTAAAGAGTTAAGTGTGAAAAAAAATAAGCTGTGTCTAAGGGAGTGCAGGAGTGGTAAATTTTGATTGTGAGTGTCAGAAAAAGCTTTTAAGAAAAACTATGAATAAAGGGGAGGGTTGGGGGAGGCACGACAATACCTTAGAAAGGCAGCCCAGATTGAAGCAGGAAGAAAAACCTGGAGATGTGAGAGTATGAGCACGTGTGAACACATGTACTTATTTGCCCATGTGCCTGTTCAGAGAGCCCAATCACTTACATCAAACACCATCTGGATTGCTGTGAAGGTAGGGGTACTATCAAGAGTTCCAAAGCACATTCAGATGGTACAGCTTCCTTCTTGACATTGTATCTTTGTCCCTCCCCAACCTTCCATCTATTCCTCATCCTTTGTTGGTAGGGAAGACTGAGATGCAATGCAAGGAGTTCTTGCCAAAATAGACAGCATCATGCCTTTGAATTTTTCAGAGCATGCCTTGAGGTCCAAACTTCTTCACAAGTTGTCAGAGTCTAAGCTAGATAACTCCAGACTCTGGCAACCCTGAAACCGTCGAGAATCCAAAGGACATTGTTTCAAGTTTTGATCATCTTGCCTTACATAATTCTTGTATCTTCTGCTGAAAAAAAAAAAAGTGATTTTTTT